>JAAAKL020009885.1:0-14771 GCA_010016065.2 Carybdea cf. marsupialis auct. non (Linnaeus, 1758)
GTATATATAAGATCAATGACTAATTACAAAATTGCTCAATACATCTTGTGACTACATCAGGTGACTGCTGATAGTAGCACGATGCTCAGCTGATAGCAGCATAAGCATAATCACATGAGTGATTACTCATCATTTCAAATAGATGTATACTTGTGTGATAGGGCCAAATATTTTTGTGTATTTTCGAAGTTCATTATTTTAGTTAACATTGCTAAGTTTTTGTTAGCCTTCTTAATTTGTTGGTAGCAAGAACTCCTGCCTAAATATAGTTTGTTGATAATTCTTAGAAATATGGACGCAAGACATACCAGTCATTGCATGACATACAAATCATTTCTTTACGTAAACATTACAAGACGAAACCGTGACGTAAACAATCACCGATTACCTACAGATTTGAATAAAGAAAATAGCTATTTCATTTTGTACATAAACTATTTCATCTAATCAAGGTTAGACCTTTGCCCTGTTACTCAACCACTTGTGCATATATATGTTCGTTGAAAGTCGTAT
Organism: Carybdea cf. marsupialis auct. non (Linnaeus, 1758); assembly: GCA_010016065.2. Classification (NCBI taxonomy): domain Eukaryota; kingdom Metazoa; phylum Cnidaria; class Cubozoa; order Carybdeida; family Carybdeidae; genus Carybdea; species Carybdea cf. marsupialis auct. non (Linnaeus, 1758). The sequence goes on from JAAAKL020009885.1 coordinate 514, forward strand.
TCCCCAGTAGCGTCAGATTCCCACGAGTTCACGTTGAAGCAGGATCAGAAAGACAATTGCTGAATAAGTCTAGTCGCTCGTACGTCCCGAAGCCAAATCGTTGTGGTCAGCAGTTTAGCTTTCTTCGGTACAACTCGCTTTTTAAAGACACGAAATAAAACAAGGACGGAAACCAAGTATTCTGCATTCAGATTCCTGCACTCAAACGAGCTCACATTTGCCACCTGCTCGCACTTGTAATCACTTTGTATATGTTGTACCTTGTATTGTGCATCAGGGATGATGTGCTTTACCCTTTGTGGTGCCATGCGTCATAGATGTCATGCTGTAGTTTGCATCTAGTATAGGGTTGAATGATAACTACTAGTTTAGTTCTTCTTTAATCTTTCCTACCTCTAACTCCTATTCTTGTAGTCTCAAAGACCCGTGTATCACTTACCCGGTTTTGCAATCTGTTATTGTGCTCCGTTTTCATATTTATATGGTTTACCACACCTCAGTTTAAAAGGTGATAGCCTCCTAGCTAATCAAGCCAACAGTAAAACCATTCATTTCGTATTCTACCTAATATACTTCACCACTGCTTAATAATTGTTTTCGCTTCAGTCGCGAGGAAAATCGAGAAAGATGAGGTTCTGTAAGCAAGAGTAATGGCCAAATATGGCAAGAAAGAAGATTAGTGTCATTTTTCGACAAGTTTCTACCGAACGCAAAACCATTTGCCCGCGGTATCGAGTCCAATCACTGCTATCGCCATCTTCTTCACATATAAAATGCTAAAATATAAATATTACTTTATTATTTTGAAAAAAATTGTCTAGGAAATTACAAGTGACAGTGAGTGAGCGAGCCTTACAACTGGCCTTTCACCATAGTCATCATACATCATCTAGCATTTCAGATAGTTTCCTGATTGGTTCTCTTAATGATGAAGAAGGTAAGATTGAGTATGTAACCATTTCAATAACCTTGAGAGTAATAGTGACAAGTTATTTGCATGTTTATTTATATAAGCACTAAAAGAGCTAAGGAAAACGAGTACCGTATTTTCTCTAATAAACGCCGCACGTCCAGCCGAACATTTGAAATATATGCCGCCCTCTAATAAACGCCGCACGTCCAGCCGAACATTTGAAATAAATGCCGCCCCCTAAAAAACGCCGCATAATGAAAGGGTTTATTAGAAAACAAACCAAAATTTTAACATCTCACAATCTACAAGAACTAATGAAGTTTACAGTGTGCAAGATGATATTTACTCGTAGTGTTCATATTTATCACAAAATCCTTTTGTTACGTTCTTTGAAACATTGTTTTTTTTACTTGATTAGTCATTTTGTAATAAACACCGCGGCTTTTATTAGAAGAAATACGTTAAAGAATTATTGGGATTTTACTTCAGCAGTGTTTTTGGATGTTTGATACGTTTAAAGCAGCCTGGCTTAACTCCAGAGATTCAAATCTGCCACAACGTTCAGAAACGGTTGAATGTCCCCAGTGTAGATGTTTTGATTGACACCAGTGACAGTCACAACCAGCCAAACAATATTGTTAGAGCCAATGAGAGGGATAATATAAGACCAAATCGCCCCCAGGAAAACACAACGCGGCAAGGACAAAATGTTTAAAAAGCTCACTTTTGCTGCACAAATTTTGGGAAGCCAGAATATAACTTCAATGTTGACAATAATGTTGAGTAGAACTCTGCTTGAAATGTTTTACGCCAGGCTTAAGAATTTCCAAAGCTTGAAGATGCCTGGTTATAGTCACTACTACCTTGTTGGGCCTTTATACCCTAGTCTAATTTAACGCCGGCCCTAATTTAACGCCGTCCCTTTTTACGCTTGTTCTTATTCCGCCACCCTAAAAATATTGTTATGCGCCATATAGGGGAGCGTTTAAGGCAAGTACATATTTAACAAATAAACAAAGAGAAAAAACGCTGCAATAGCTATCATATTTTGCCAATCCTCTTGATTTTTCAATCTAGAGTAACAATATCGTCGTCATTTGTTTCCAATTGTTCAGCATTTTTATTTGTAATACATTGACTTCACCTTCCTCGTCCTCGCAAACGTCATCATCATCGTCATATTGGTCGTCGATGCGAAATGGCTGCGCTATCTTCTTTACGTGCATTTCGATGAAAGCTTGCAGGTCAAAGGACTCCTGCTATTGAAGAGATCTAGCGAAGACACAACTGCATCATCGTTCATGTCCCAAATAATCATATAAATTTGTTTCAGCCTCTGGACATTTCGGTCAACAAAAGAGCAAAATATTTCAACCGAATCTTGAGGCAGCTAAACGTAGGTGTGCAGCCGCACGATATCAAGGTTGATGTGCGTTTGGCAAATATCAAGCCTCTACACGCACAGTGCTTAATTGCCATGTACAATCATCTTAAGCAGTCAAAGAGTCTCGTTTTGTCCCGTTTCAGAAAAGCTGGAAGAACCGATGCAGTACCACAGGCACAGTCTTCCGTGCTACACTAGTATAATCCTTATCTGGAGATTGATATTGTCCATTGAAATGTGAACGACTTCCGAACGGACTTTTTACTTTATACTACAGTACTGAGCAACTTCATATGATCTTAGAAATGGATGGTACAGGGCAGTGCCCATGTGCAGTCCATTTGTACGTCCACTGCCCTAGCTCCTTTCAGAGAGGAGAACAAGGCATGAAAACGGAATAAACCATCAACCTATATCGTACCTGTAATCACTGTACATTCCTACCCCAACAAGCTTGCTACCAAGCACAAAACTGTTCGCTAGTGATCGAGCTCGCAGTGCATAACTTTTTATTCAAATGTTATGAGTTGTCTATTTGTTTAAATTTTAGAGAATCATTTGATGCTACAATTAGACAGGTATGATCCTGGCAGAGAGACAGAGATTAATATTGGTAGGTGAAAAGCAGTCTATTCATTCTTACTTTTAGAGTAGCAAAGTGTGAAATGTTGGTAATTTCTCCTTTTTTATTTATTCCTGTAGTATGCATTTATATAGGATAATTACCATAAACGCAAGTAACCCAAAATATGTAAAGAGATCTGTTATTGTATTTACTATTTCACTAAAGTGAAACCTAACAGGATAACTCCAACAATACTTCCAGTGTCGACAACAAAGCAAGAAAAAATGACTTGGATAGAGATCATTTTTCCTTCGTTTGAAACTCTCTGCCAAGCCACGTATGCTCTTCTTTGCTATTTGTTGCAGAAGAGCAGTGCCAATCTTGTGCTTCATATTATGATTGGCTTTTTCCAAAACACAACTATGTTAAGGTTGATAGTAACTTCTAACCCATATATCTGATGATTGACCTCCAAGGAATATCAATTATGCGATTAAGATTCAAGGTACTTGCACCAGTATCTCTTTGTCGATTTCATCTGTGTTCATTTCGTTAATTTAGGTGCCTTTCGATTAAACTGATGATTTTTAAACTTTCGTTATTTCAGTATAACTTATATTTGTGTGCAAAAAGTAACTTTTGATTGTTAGAGGTTAACGCATCACATTTCCTATGAAAACCCAAAGTAGATATCATTCTAAACAGGTAAAGTTAGTCAAATTTTTTTTCTCACCAAGGTCGTCGATTCGTCATAATAAGTCACTTTTAAAATAGACATAACATATGAAACAGAATTCACCCCTTCTATTAAACTCTTCCCTCTACAATAAAAAGCAACTCTCATTTGTTTACGGACTAACTTTCTTGCTATTTTTCGCATCATTACTGTCCAATTTGTAACATATGAACGTTTTTATTTCTTCTCTTGGATGTAAGTATTCTCCAAAATATGTCAAGAGCAATGGTCTAATCGTTGCGTGAATTTTCGCTCTGATTATAGTGATTAATTGTTATTGTTTCTTATTTGCATTACTAATTCGCAACAACATGGTTTTTACTGGAATTTAAATTGGGGGTTGAATTTGGGTATGGGGACACTCCCATCTCTCTCCCTTGCCAAATTATCTTTAGTTATTTGCTGCAAATGCCGACTTTTACTGCACCCAAGAAGGGAGGTAAAAAATTAATCAGACATCCGGTTGTCTGCAACAGGGTAATTACCCCGTGCTCTTCTCCCCCGAGGTAAAACAGATCTAATCAATGTCTGTGGAGATATGAAACAAGCGCTCAAGTATGCTTAAAGCTTGCCCCACCCCAGTTTTATTGACCCTCGGTCGCCACTTCATGTACTAGAAGCGTAGCCCATTGTTAGCCCATTTCAGTATTTTGTATCTAATCATAAAATTTTCATATCGACTTCTGAGAATGCCTCTGGGTAGTGAGACTAAACCGCGCAAAAATTAACTTACTCAACGTAAAATCAGTCGTAATTTATTGCACTCAAATAATCATAGGGAAATTGGTCTCAGAGAACCAAAATCGGTCCATGGCATAGACAGGAGATGTAAACAAGTCAATTGTGAGATTAAGGCAAGCTTTTTCAGTATCAATATGAAAGCGTAATTATTCTCCGAGCTGGAAACCATGATACTGTTTGACTTTGAAACTTGTCAACAAAACGACAATCTTGAAAAGGATATAAGATGACTTAACAGAGCACATTTTTGTTCGCTATAAGATATATTCCTATTTCAATTAACATGTTCTTCCATCTAATCAATGCCGAGAGACCTGTTGTTTTCTTTCCGAAAAGTCTTAACGTATCCACCTGTTTCAATAATACTTGCTTCTTCATTCTTCACTGTCACGAAAGTTGTGTGCCTCGATTTATCTACCAACGTTCGAACCTTTCGATTTATCGATTTATCGATGCCACACACTTAATTTGACAGAGGACAGTGGATTTATATTCGAAAGAAAATAAAGTCAGGGTACTATTGGAGGACAACAAGCAGTGTGCTTTTGTGTGGGATATACCAAAATAAAGAAACGAAAAATATAGCTTTAGAGCTTACAGATGAAGGTAAAGAAAAGCAAGAAAAGTTGATATCATTACGCTGCACAGAAAATCCGAACGTGTTGATCAGCCCCCTAATCTGGTATCTATAGGTGTACTTGGATCGCGAGTCCTACTAACTCACCATCGTTTGGTTATAGATGGATTGTCATGAGTATTTATTAATGATGCCTTAATATGCAACATCCTCGTGCCCTAGGAAGTCTCGGTCCACCCAAACCATGTATTGTCTAGTGTGCTCTATTTAACAGTGTTGTTCATGCTATAACTCCGTTACTCCTTGTCTGTGCAGGTGGAAACGTCGTACGAAGACGTGTACCAACCACGATTGTACCAGGAGACCTTGCAGTCCCATTGAAGGTATTTTGTACACTTCCGTCTGGTGAAAATGTGATTTTGTAATGGATTAACGCATAAGCGCCCTAATACGATAGAAGGGTGATGACACAACGCCACATTTTTTAATTCCAACTATAGCCCAAAGGAGACTACTGTTTTCTAGGCCACGACATCAACGAAATAATCATGTTGATACATGCCATACGTGTGCAGTTATTGAACTTTAAGAACTGGTTCGATCTAAATAGAAATAAATGGCTCCAAATAAAACCGACATCAACACTCATTGACCCTGAATAACTGGATATGTACCACAAAAAATGTAATCTTGCTCGCTTCCAAAAGAATTCCAAAGGGTAAATTTTGCTACTTTATTAACCATAGCGTAGAGAAGTTGAAAAGGCAATAGCCACATATTAGCTTATTAACGGTTTGTATTGTGGTACAGGGTATAAAGCTCCATATGCGGAACAGATGGACTCCAATAATAGTGATTCAATTCCACTTTGTAGTGTGCTTTTCTTCTGTATCCAGTATTAGAGTACTTCACATACCTTTACCTTAACTTCCTCAGTTAAACTTGTCCTTGTCTCTCCCCACCCCCACCCCCCTGTTCAGCTTCTGCTTACCTCTTCTTTGCCAGTTTCTCCGTTAGATACAATGTTGGAATCTTACAAATGAGACTAGACTGTATAACATCTATTTGGACTTTGTCTCCTTTATGTAGGTAATAAAAGGCCTACGACGAGATGGGGATGCACCTTTGATGGCGCCTGATGATTTTAGGCAGGCATTCAAGGTAGTGATAATATGTCAGTGGTATTTGAACTTTTAGGGAAGATATGGGCGTCGTTGTGGCTGAGGCCCTTCATTGCCGTTTTTTTTTTGCACCTTTTCTTTTTCCACACTTAGACAGATGCTAAAGGCGTAGAAATGTAGGGAGATTTCACGGAGCATTGTACGTTGAAAATATTAATGAAATACCTGTATGATTTAAAATTGGAGATTTGGAGATGGAGATACATCGAAATTCTCTAATCAAAACATAGAAATTTCAATTTCAAAGCTTATGTTGTTACTAATGTGAATTTAAGTCTGCTTCCACATACAGCTGTGTGATTGTATAAAATACCCAATTTTTCTCTAGACAAAAGTTTAGGTCGGTGGTAACTAGTCTATGTCAAAATGCAGTGATAATAATTTAGGCGCAGTAATTAACAATTACCAAAGGGTGAGCTTTCCGATAATTTGCCATGAAAAATTATTTGCATCATTCTTTGGAGATTAGATCAAGGAGCCCTCCCCTCGGTGCCGTTGTTTACTAGTTGACTATGTGTGCTCACCATCGGTTCGCTCTCTTGATTGTAAAAAAGAATATAAGTAACAGTCAATTATTGAAAATGGCCACTGTTTCTGAAAATCCTGAAACCCATTATGCTCTATCACTGGAAATGCTCGAGATGGCCCCAATAAGCCATTTTCCTGCAAAATGAAGAATTTAGGAAAACCTCTCTTGGAATTTGATCAGTTGATGGACACTGCATCGGCGAAGTGTGATCGTTGGGGGGGGGGGGGTATGTGTCATGTTGTTTTTTTTGGTTGCCGTTTGGTTTTTCTACAAACTCGTGTTTGACTGATCCTGGAATTGCCCTTACTAACAAATTCAGGAATTCTCATCTCAAAAATTTTGTGCTGTCTTCTTATTTCATTTAAGATATGATTGCTTTTATAACTTTAAAGAGGGTGTAAGGTTCAATTTGAAGCTCTAATACTTACAAATAAACTTAAGGCAGCCACTTCTGGAAATCCTGAAAGTCCTGGAATTCCCCAAGAATTAAATTTTCTGCTTTAGAAATCCATGATAGAATATATGCCTATAGCAGAGTAGATAACAAGGAATCACGCAAACGTTTGTGTAAATTTCAAAAATTCAACTGAACTTCGTCAAACAGAACTGCATGATGACGCAGGTAGAAAATGCTCATCATAGGGAGCTGGCAGAAACACATCTGAACAATCCAGATATTAGCCCCAAAACAAGGGATGCTCGTTGAATATAATACTATCATCACATGATAATTATCACGTGAGAGAATCTTAAACGTGGCTTCCATATCGTTGCCAGTTTGTATGTTCCGCGAATCCAATGTTTTAAGACTCGACCACTGATACGGAGATATACAGCCAACTTTTGACTTCACGGGGTCACATCTCAACAATTTGGGCAAGTCATAAATGTAGCTATATAAACCAGCTACAATCTGTATTCCAGGAGTGTATGAGTTAGTGTTAGTATATACTTTCCATACTTAATGTCATCAAGTAGTATCTGAGTAAATATGGAAAAATAAGCAAATTACAAGACGCTAGCGGTTTTCACCATTATTTTTTTCATCGACGGTTATAGGATGGGACACTTCGAACAGCTCGACATTTCCTAGTTATCCTGCTTCCACTCTGGAGAGTGGACAGGCTGCATTAATCATTCATATTAAAATTCTGATCGTTACTTGAAAATTTAAGTGGCAACGGAGGCCTAGCTTTATTTTTGGAGTGCAAACCACTTTTTGAACTACGCAATCAAATCAACTTGTGCATTTCGCATTGCTTGTATGTTTCCAACGAAACACAGAGGAATCTCACATTTTGTACTTATCGTTGTAGTATTTCCTACTCTGAACTGCAAATGTTCTCACCATATCTATTTTATTCTAACTAGATGTAATAAATAAATTGAATCGTAAATGTACCTTATGCTATTGAATTTGTAATATTTATGCAAGTTCATTTTTGTATTATCACTTACATATGCTATTCAATTAACTGGTTTTAACTTACTATTTTGACCCTCCATCAATACCTCGTTTTTCAGTACCTTAATGGACGCGTTAAAAGTCAAGAATCAGTGAACTTGTCACACCTTTTTGTTACCAAAGCATGCTGCTATTTTCAGTCAGATATTAACGAAGTTGTTACTAACTTTTCATGTAAGTACATTTATTTATTAACATAGCTAGCAGTCTTTACCTTATTTCAATGGTCCTTGCCATTTTAAACCAACGGGTTGCTGTTACACTTCTGGCCACACTCAATTATTTATTCCTCCGTATTTAAATAGTTTGTTGGTGGTACAAAACTATAAAACTGCACGAAACACGAAATTACTGAAATGCTTTTTGCCTCTGAGACTCCTCAGCCGTGTGAACTCTGAGGAGTGTCAGACGAAAAAAGGGTTTCAGTACTAAAATGTTTTCGCTGTTTCCTGCAGTCCTCCATATTTTGTAGTGTACGCACTTACCCATGATTGTGAATTGCATGCCCATTTTTTTTATTGGTCATGGTTGATTGGTCATGGTTTATTGGTCCTTTAATTTCTATGGAATAACCTATAGACCATGGATAACCTACCTCTACCTATCTCTAAGTTAATAGATGAAGAGTGTATTACAATACCTGTACTCTCATTCCCTTCCGCATACCAGTATTATGAAATCAGGTTATGTTGTATGGCCTTGTACTTAAACTTGATAAGAAGGTTGGATAGGTCGGATATTGAAGGTGATGGAATAAGTAAAATTGTAATAAACGTGTGCTCAAATTCGTATCAAACATTTAGATAAAGAACCTGTTTCTCTCCAAAACAGCTGTCATGGACTCCAAGCCCTCTACTTTTTGTTAATTTTTTCTTTACAACATTCTTCTGTGCTATCGTATTACCTCTTACTTTATTTTACCAATACCGGGTCCAGAATTATAAAAAGGGGCATAGAAAAGAGGTGCAACGTTTCAGTACCTGTGTACTCCAGTGCAGAGCTACTGGTCGTAATAAGTGATCACGTTTGAAGACGAAGGGAAACACGGATCCAAATATTATTTTGTCACACTGCTATCTCTTCGCCTCCAAACATAAAATTCCACTTGTACACGCGTTTACAAAATTTACAAAATATGTACAAAAGAGACTGGCACTAGTTACAGTATGAAAATATAAAACACGTGACATAGAAATGTATGACGCTACTCAGCTCAGGCTAACTTTTCGATGTGATGTATTCTGTTGTTGGGGGTTTTGTCGCAAAATAGTGAAATCCTAGTGCGAAAAAGTGTTTCTTTTGCAAAAAAATAGTGGTGACTAAATGCGGATCCTCACCAGACAATTTTGTAGGAGAATTATGTGCAAAGTTTGCATCGACATATGCGTAATAATTTGGAACCTTTTCGTTAAAGTGATGGTCCAAAAGTAGAAACTAGTTGCACTTTCTGTGCGGTGATTAGTTACATTTCCTTCCTGCAGACTTCGATCATATTAGCTGCGTTCACACCAAGGCTTAAAACGGTTTTGAGTACGGTTCCAAAGTTCAAGTCGGTTCAGACTGAGCAAAATTTTTCAAAACCGTTTCAGCCAAAACGGTTAAGGAGTAGGTTTCAAAACCGTTTTAAGACAGAGAACCGATGTTGCATAAATTAAAACTTGGACATTGAGGCCTTCAGTTCTAGACGTTTCCCAGGAATTCAGAAATGCCATGAATACTTGCCTTTTACGTCATTGCGTGGAGGGGGCAAATAAGTTCCACTGCTTACCCCTAGAATCCGAAGTAAAGCTTCGGCAGTTCTTTCTATCCATTCATCCACGTAGGAAACTAAGCTTTAGGAGCCGTGATACAATTCAATTTTACAAAAATAGTAAAGAGAAGTGAACGTGGCACGATCTGGACACATTCAGAGGCCTGACGGTAAATTTGGAGAAGTATAAGAACGAGCACATTCAGTTTGCAGCTTTCATCCGCCATCTTGTCTTGGGCTAATAGCATAGAAAGTGTTCTCAGTCTGAACCGTTCTAAGAACCGTTCTCAAACCCTTTTTGCTTTAAAACGGCTTTGCGTAAAACGGTTTTGAGAACCGATTTGGTGTGAACGCAGCTGTTGATATTGAGCTTAAAATGGAGCTGGGTGTCGTAGGTGAAAGCAAACCAGTGTTAAGCGTAACTATAATCGGGTCTTAACTTTGATAACTGACCTTCTTTCTTCCGAAGTTACAATGTAAGGTGTTTGGAAAGCAGGAAAGTGGACTGTTTTACAATTAATTGTGTTCTCAGTCACTAGGAATTCAGTTGTTTGTAGAACATTGGCGATTCCTTGTACAAAGAAGAAACAGAACAGAACAGAATCCATTTCTTTCGAAGGAAAACTAGGTCACCTACATGCACTTTGCTTGGTAAAACATTTTCAGTCAAAATTTCTGACGGGCTTCACTTTCTATATTCGTTTAAACAATCATGGCGTACTTTTAAGACAATCCTCATGAAAATCGTCTTGCGAATGGTTCTAAAATCGTCTAATACAGGACCCTTGACTCTCACTCTATATCTGTTCCTGTTTCAGAGAAACATTTCGCAGTATCATTCGTGAGAGCATTTAAAGCTCTACTCCCTCTTAACAGGCTATATCTCCAAGGGAAGATAAATGCTGACTCTTAGTATCCGTATGAATTGAGAGTGATGACAATTTTATTAGGTGCGGTACTCTTTCCCCGTTGTCAAGTAAAGTGTAAAAAAATTTTCCACCATGCATTTTTCTACCATCCGCTTTTCTACCGTACATTTTTCTACCATGCATTTTTCTATCATTTTCACTCCTTGTACACGTACGTGGTCTGCGCGACAAGTTAACAGATAGATAGTCGACATTAGAAAAGAGAGACATGGCTTCATATAAGTGAAAACTTTCTCACATCTAAACTGGCATATATGATGTAATCAAATGATACTGGAGAGTGAAAACCTCATCAGTATTGTGGTCCTTTACCAATTTATGTGTAATTAGCAATTAGTTTTACATTCATGTGGCGTATTTAGCTTATATTGCATTAAGGGCATTTTAACTACCTTAATACAAATGAACGCACGTTGATAGTTATAGATACGTAGATTTTCGGGAGCTTTTTGTAGACGGAATAGTCCTTATGAAAAGAACGATATAATCAGAGAATCGAATGTATCCACTTTTGGTTAACTCAACTATGGATCTTAACATTGCAATTATTATCGGTCTCATCATCTATCATCGTCATCATGATAATAATCAATATCCTCATTATTCTTTTCATCATCATCATCATCATCACCCCCGTCATTACCTTCATAGTCGTGGACATCACCATCATTATCCTCATAGTCGTGGACATCACCATAATTCTCCTCATAGTCGTGGACATAACCGTAATTCTCCTCGTAGTCGTGGACATCACCGTTTTCCCCATCGTGGTCAGCATCATCGTCGTCAACCTTATTATAATCATTATAGCCCCCCTTTTCTTATTCCATTCCAATTCATATCCATTTCGATCCTCTCTGTATGTATAAATGGTCTCATTATGCTCTGGTTCTTTACCGATGTAGATCAACAGACGAGAATGGGCGAAGAGCTTCTTGATCAAAATGAGTTGCCTGTTCAATTGTCTCTTTACGTTCTGTAGTACCACGAATATGTTTAAATTTCTTTTTGTACATTGCCTTTTAGGTAATATCGTGTATAACAAAGCAGTATTCAGACTCACGCCAATCAAATCAGTACCCATAATCCCAACTGCTTTAGCTCGCAACTTAACGGGACCGATGAGATTAAGTGCAGTGCAAGAGCAAGCGAAGTTCGGGTATGAGAGTTTATGTTTCCATTCTATGTTTAATAATTGATAAATGTGCCAGGGTACATCCCATGTAGTTAATCCCGAATTTGCCCGCTGTAGAGGAAAACAGCCACTAGGCTAGCCAGAGTTTTCAACTTCCACGTTGGTGTGGAGGTTGGTTTGGTTTCCATGCTTTTCGAGGTTCCTAATTCCCACGTCTAGTACACAATTGTCGTCATCGCTACAGCAAAAACACACTCATCATTATACAAACTGCTAGGTCTATCTAAGAGTTGTAATGTAATAGGCACGTTGTTCCCCACATGTAAAAGAACATATTGGAGCCGAGAACGCTGTCAACACTATTTTACTTCTAAATTTCGTGTCACAAGTCGTGTTGTTAAGTCGCGACAGATCCTCATGATATTGCAGAAATAGAAAAATAATTAAAACAGCTTAAAACTTGTTATGGCTCTGACACAGTTTTGCTTTAAACCTAGAAAATATCTTTACCACAGTTCTGCTTTAAACTTAGAAAATTTTTTGCCACAATTCTGCTTTAAACTTAGAAAAATGTACTACTTAATGGCCATATCACAATTAGAACAATTAACGTATTCAATTGAAGAGAACTATTTTAGGAGGAATATTTTGAAGGGGGAGGGGGAGGGCATCTATTCTAAGAAGTACAGTATTGGTGACGACAAGCTTACTTGCAACACTTGAGATCGAGATATGATGCCATCCAATCAGCATTTCTCTAAACTGCGATTTTGTTTCCTGTCGTATGCAAAGAAACCTCTCTGGGCCAATAAGAAATACATGAATAGTAAGTATTTCCTTCGTCAAAGCTTTAATTGATACAACAACCAGTCCTCCATTCTGAAGCATAATGTGTGATGTGGCACTGCAAATTTGCTCATTGTGTCGTTTTGGTACAGCCGGTAACATTGCAAATCTTTATGATCATAATGACCCGTAAAATCGAGGACACACCCACAGTGAAGACGTCAACTGTTGACGAGCCAATCGATGATTCTCATTCTAACTAGATAGAAGAGAGTCACCGGTATTGTTTACCTCAATATCATACCATTTTAAAGCCATGTACTACACAGGAGAATACACTGGAGTGATGAATTGATGAAAGAATGAATAGTTTACCCTACAACCAAGGAACTACGAATGCATTCTATTTTTTTACATAATTCATGTGTACAACATCGCCCGTCTACGCCGTAATAAGAATGTGACGCATGTTAAAATGGCACCTTCTTAGTAGCTTTCTCTACCTCCTCCCTAGCAATTGAAGATCGTTTTATACGGCTTCTACCAGATCTATAGGGGCCATGGGTCGAAGCTGCCTATTGTGATTCTGTAACGTGAATCATGACACGTGTGTCGATTACTAATCCCTGTTCATTTGACAAAGAGGCAGAAACTATTGTTGCCCAAGATAATAACAGAGTAGCTGACTTTCGTTAACTTTTTACCGATAATTCTCTTCTACAAATTTTATCACTCCTAACCCTGACCCAGAGGCTACGAGTGAGTGAAAGTAAATTTGACATAAACTTGTAGGAAACGCAGTATTATAAAAGAAATGCCTCTTTTAGTCCGTACATTCAATTTTCCCTAGCATTAGAAAAGGAATACTACGTAAGATGATAAACCCATTTTGAAGAAGACATTGATACGAAATTTATTCAAATACATGCAAAGATTAGACTGATATATTTTAATGAATATCTTATAATATCTCAGATACTTGACCATGGATCACACAAGGAAATTACTCCTTGTCCTGGAATCAGATCCCAAGGCCAAAACACTTCCTCTGGTTGGAGTGTAAGTATACGTCTCCATTTCTGCCATTGTACTCCTGTTTAATTATTAGAAACTCTTTTTCTTTGAAATTAGTGTGTGGATCTCTTCTATTCCACGCACTGCCGGTTTTAGGGGGGTGTCGTTTGTGCCAAGGCACAGGGTCCCGCACAGCTTCATTCAGTACACACAATAACCATGAAGGGCCCCCAAATCACTTTATGGCACAGTGTCCCCTTTTGCCAAAACCTGGCAGTGGTTCCACGATTTCAAGATTGAAATGTAGGACAGTCGAGTATTTATCGCTCTTCAGACCAAAATTTGCACTATAACGGCATGTTACTGTCATTCGGCACCAAATAAAGTGCAAGGAGAGGCCCAATCGCCTGGGCTCAGAAAGGGCTCCATCAAGCGATGCTTACTGATATGATCATATCGTAAATATTTTGAAACCGAGAATTCTAAATAGGACTATGATAAGCAATGCACCAGAAGCACCAACAGAAGCACCAACAGTTTATTTATCTTCTAT
>JAAAKL020009886.1:0-14770 GCA_010016065.2 Carybdea cf. marsupialis auct. non (Linnaeus, 1758)
AAAATAAGATACGCTTTCGTCAAAGGAACGGCTGATCTTCCCATATCTGAGAATTCATTTATACTACAATAACACCTCGCTACCATGACGCATTGCTTTGGCACATTATACCTGGACTACGTTTACCAATATGTTCATACAGTTTCTTGTAGTAACAATGGTTGCCAATCATTACTTTCCTTTAATTGAATGATCGATATATATGCCGCCTTTCTGTATATCATGTGGTACGTATCATTGACAACTACCTGAAAAACCAACGAAAATACTCGAGACTTGAGATCCGTCTCCTGACTACCAAAAGATGTCATGATAAGCCTACTTCAAACATTCAAACACGCTTACAACGTGGAATCTGATAAGATGTCCTATTGATAACGGCCTCTTTTGCAATCTATAAAGTGTTTCTTGTCATCTGAATAAAACTGAGGTACCACATTTCTCACGAAAAAAAATATGGTTGAACTCTTCTGGGTTCCGGGCCTGCTGGGTAATGGGCATATAGGTCATAATTAAAGAGCAATACTTCATAAAATTGTGCGAAGCTTAACCCCTAAGGTCCAGTTAGAAGGTAATATTAGGTAACATGTCATCAGAGAACAGACCATGCCCAGCACGTCCCCTTTGGGCTCCGTGACAGCCAAGACTTTGCAGTGCCCGTTGCATAACAATGAATCTGAATGACTTCTATAACCTACCAGTCATTAGTAATCAAGTTTTGCAGGTAGGATAAAGAAAATTCGGAAAGTATACAACTCAATCCCACGCCTTTTGATAGGATCTGGGTTTTATTGAGACCTTGCATAACTCGAAATTATGAATGATAACCACATGACACGTGGAAGCAAAAACGATCTCAAGGTCACATCTAGCGGCGCAACCAATGGGCATTACCATTTCAGACGACTCATGTAAATTATACTGCAACTTCTCCTCCCGTCTTTCACCCGTCTATATAACTCTCATAAAATATAGTTACGTGTATGGCTAAGATGTTGAAGCTGATACCTACACTCCGCTTTAAATCTACAAGTTTAAAGGCCATTAAACATTACCATCTTCTGGAATTCTTTCGTCTTGAACGTTTCCGTTGTCTGTCTTTTTCTCGTTTCTCTCTCCTCTCCTTCATTTGACGAAGTTGAACTTCCCTTTTTGCTATATCAAACCAAGGTAGCTGGAATTCCCTGTAATATAACAAACACTAATAACGATGATCATTTGCATGCGCTTTTTCAAGCAACGTCTTATAAACAACGCAAGGCTCCAATCCTAAAGTACCTAGTAAAGAACAGTCTAGACTTAATGAGTGCTGCCAAATAAGCAAAACAACCCATCTACCCCCAAAACAAGCACCCCCTGTCCCACTAAAACAAAAGCCAAAGGGTACCATTGGCGCAGTAGACTATATGAGTAAACAAACAGGCTCATTTTGTTTTCCTTCTATACTCATTAATAATTTCTTCGATAAGAAACTCGTCAGCAACGAGTGCGCCTTAGAGCAGGGTAAAGTATGTTTGTTGTTTTTTAGTCGCCTACTCGCTTTCGAGCGTAGTCTATTATACATAGCAGCGTATGTAATTTACGCAAATTTGAGGGTCAATCAAAACTTTTATCTCAAGGAAACCTTCTACGAAGTGTACGAATCATCCTTGAAAATTCTACCAAAATACACCTAGTTAGGTTCGTTGTATGCTCTAACTAATGGACACGCAACTTTAGCTTGTTTGTGCATGTCACAGGGTAAAGTCAATACAATATAGATCACATAACTAACTGAGAGCAATGCATATAGTAGACTGCGTATCTACTCACCTTTGCTGTATGGCAGGAACCCTACATCCGAAGGCTGAGACAGGTATTTGATTCGAAACTTCAATGGCTATCACTGAAAATCAAACAAAGGAGGATAATATGCTGGTATCAGTATTGATTTTTTTAAAAATACTTCGCTCAATAAAAGGCAGGGTTGCCACTCCAAGGTATTGAGTTACTTTTTAAAAAGTAGAAATAAAAAATAAACAGAAAAATAGATATAATTACAGCCAAAAAATTAATTTTATTAATAATTATTAAAAGATTTCCAAGAAGATGGCGATTGGCATTAGAATTAAAAGTTTCAAGATAATAAGTAAGAGGAAAAGAGTCAGAAGACAGAGAATTCCAGATTTTGGCAGTCCTAGGGAAGAAACTGTTAACATAGAAATCTCTGTCTCTTTTAGGAATCATACACCACACAGCATCATATCGAGACTAAATCTTTTCTGCATAAATAACTGCTGGTTCTTTTTGTGTTTGACGTGGATTAAGTAAGAAACAGGCCACAATAACTAAGGTCTAGTCCTGGCCATAGAGTTATGTAAATATCATAAAGGAAACAAGGCCACTTATCCAAACATGGAAGTCGCCATTTTGCTACAGGTAGAATGGCATAACGTCAGATTTGGTAACCGCTCACGCGAGGTCCACGGGCAGAAAGTGTTCCAAAGACCATCCAATTAGAAACAAACAAATTCAATTAAGAGCAAGCTTATCACCCTCGTTTCCAATGTAGTTTTCATGCCCATTCAATGGTCCTGTAAGGATATTAAGGTAAATATTTGCAGACGTTTCAGTACAGTGTGGTTTTCCAAACAGGGACCGTCTTATAGAAGGGGCACACGCTTTCGCCTTTGCAACCAGAGGCAGATTCTTTCAGAGGTTAATCAGTGGCGAATGAAAGATGAAACGTGCTGGTTAATTCTGTAACCAAACCATAAATCTGTTAAGGCATACCCATGAAAATTTTATTAGTAACAGATTAGCAAGGAGACTGATATATTTTGTTGTGAACTACATGTTCAGCCATCTTGTACGTACTTCATAATTATAATGCTACGTCAAGATGTCTAATCTTTAAGCACGCACGTAAATCTTCGGTTTCGTAACACGCAACTGAACGTGTGTTTCATAAAGTACATATCAATTATTAAACTTACGCAATTATTTAATAAAACAACGTCACGCTAGCCTTGGAGCTTATCAAACATTTGGCGCCAGTTCAGGCATATTTCATACGTGCTGCCTACAGGTGACAAAGGCGGCAGTCTGACAAAAGTGAAAAAGTAACAAGGCAGAAAGGCCAAGTGGGAAAACCGCAGGCAGGTACCCCACAAGGCAAGGAGAAAGGCAAAAAGAAAGGGCGTTGAAGAGCAACGTAGAAAGACAAGAAGGTAGGTAGTCAGCCAACCAAGGAGGCACCTTGGGTATGAACCAATTATTCTTTCTTTTCGGCCTAAAATACCTTCAGGTACACCTTCAAATGTGGTATAGCAGAAGCCAACAGCTTTATGGGAGAATCAGCATATATCTCTACTCCAAGAAGATCGGTCGTAGCTGCATAACATTCCCTCAAGAACTAACGGAACTAACCTGGCGCTGAAGTGCTGATGATAGTGCTAAAAAATGTATCGCCTTTAGGCACCGCAATGGAAATACAAATGACAAACTTACATTTTTCAGGATCGGGCATCAGAGAATTGATCACCACTTTCTCAACCTCTTCTGTTTCTTTCTTCCCAATAGACTTCCTTTTAACTTCCCTTTCCTTTTGTCTCACCTTCAAGGTTTCTTGTTGTCTTTGGTGCCTTGTATGTTGAATATCCCACCTGCCAATGGATAATACGCTATGAAGAAGTTTTGCTAAAACATAGTTTTCTAATATCAAAATGATAAAAAGTAAAGACCAGAGAGAAGATACGATTCTCCGCTTTGGTTACTTCTTTCATATTAACGTTCGTGCAGAATCAGCACAACTTTGTTGTTAAAAAAAATATGCTAAGTAGTAGTACTATGAATGCCTTCAATGCTCTTCCTGATTTGAAAACTGGTAATTGCACATGGTTCTAAATTAAGAACAAACATGGCATCCTAGTCAACATTAATCTGCAAAGAAAAGTACAGTTAAATTGCGGGGTAGAACGTAGATACCAAAGTACTTTAAGGGGACTTCAGTTCCAAACTTTAGTGTTGATATACAAACTTCTCAAAAATCTATACGCTAACCTTCTGGACAAGAACAGTATAAAAAAAGAGCTTAATATTTCACTACAAATTCCTTTACGCAAAGAAAAAACTGACATCGTTCATCCAAGTCAATGCTATAATCATTATTGAAAATCACTTATGTAATCTACGCCCTTACTATTTTCATGGCTTGAATGGTCATTGATTGATGTCATTGATGTTGTTAGACGTATAAGCGCACAGTCTGAGATTGGGGTGCAGGTACAGGGTGGAGGTGCAGCCCCCAAAGTTGGGAAAATTTTTTTTACGAAAAATTACAAATTTTTCGGGCAATGGGCAGATGATGAAACGATACAAATGAAATACCTTTGGTTTATAAATAAAGAAATAATGTGATACTGCATCTCAGCGATGTTTTCTGATTAGAAGTCAATAATCGAACACCTCTAGCTAAACTTTGTTCAAAACTTTCAGGTAAAAACGAGTCAGCCTCAGCATCCGCCCTGCCCCCCAAAGAAGAATGGAGCTGTATTTTTAGGCAAGGTGGCATCCCTATTGAGATGCTCATGGAAAGATGTCATAAATGGTAACTGTAATCTGAAAGCGTAGGCGTTGTATTTTCAATACTCCTGAAGATGGGATCTATCGTCTCCACGACCGTATCTTCAAAGACCTGGTAGTAGTTTCTCAACAAGTCATGCAGATAAATTGACATACTACATATTGTTTCACGTTGCGACAAAAATCAAATCTTATTAAAAGATTTGGATGTGATAATCACTATTATTTTCGGCTTTTAAGGTCTTTCAAGATACACTTTACCAGTTAATCCACTACTTACTTTGAACTTAAAAGCCTAAACTGAATAAATATTAATATAAAAGATTTACAAGAAATCTGAGTGAAAACACTTATAGCCTCTCGCCATGCAATACTATTAAGCAACCTGTCTTCATTAGCTTCATTAACGGCTCATCTAACTGTATCCGAATCAAGACCTTACTGGGGAACGGAAGTAGCATGATCCTATAGGGTGCCAAAAGTTGTGAATGGCTCACAAATTACAGTAACATGCAATATAAGTCCCATTCATCGTTTCCAAAAAAAGAAGTCACTGCCACACAATAACAGAACTCTTGCAGAATTTTAAATTTCTACACACGGCATGACCTGCTGCTTATAGAAATGATATCATTCAGCAAGAAATGTAGATCTGTGAGATAATCAAAAGCCCAGTCCGTACATTCTAAACTACTGTTGATATCACATGTCACGGAGGGAGAGGTTCCTACATATAAAATGAGTACAATAACAGGGAATTTAATGATATTAACGGACTTGAGCAGCGGGAAGGCATTTATGACGGTGCGACGACCTTCCTACACTACAGACAGTGCCATATAAAGCACTGTAAATTTTCAAGCACATACTTTTAAATAGTAGAAGTAACTTCAATTTCTAGCAGCAATAAACACAATCATGGCAGCAGTATCAAATCATATCAGTCATCAAATCAGACATATCACTGCTTAAATGTAGAAGAAACCGAACACGAACAAAACTGCAGTTAACGTTATCATTACCACAGCCTACACACCCAACTTTCTTACCAACCATTCAAACATCTGAATTAAAAATGTGAATAGGTGCAGGCTAACGCAAGGTGTGGTGTCTCTATCTGTTGGTATTTAAAGGGGTGGGTCTTGAACTTTATCAAAAAGATGTATACTTCGCTATTCTTACCTCTTTCGCCTCCTTTCGTCTAATTCCAGTTTTTGATGTCTTCTATAATACGTTTCATCATCTAAGTTCTAATCACGAAAATGTGATGAAAATCGGAGTAAGAAACTGCCAACTAGAAGCATGGGTATTATACAAAGCCACCTGGTGGTGATAGAATAACTGGTGAAGAGGTATCTGTCAAGGGCTGAGCTTCTCGAAAATAGTTTGAAAATGAGTGTAGACTTGGTTTCTGTAAGGGTACAGGGCTTTGACTTTACTACTTTAACATAATACATACCGTTGAGGATACCTCGGGCGTTCGTATATTATGTTAAACCCACATCCGTCAGGACACCTATTTTGCAAGATGGCAGGGCAGGAATGATATAGACTGAATTGGACTGGCTTCAGTTTTGCCAACAATGAATCCAGTACCTCTAGCATAGCTCGAGACTGAAAAAAGTTACCTTAAAACTGAGAAAGAATTCACATGAAAAACAGTTCTTTGCAATACATAGCTGTAACATACGAAGCTCCGCGGGAAGCGGCTATAATCAGCTCGCTACCAAATAGTCTAGTATGTCATACATAATCAGTAGCTTGTCCCGTGTAGCATGAATGTAAATTGTCGTAGTTTGACGATCAGATCACTTTCGATTCCAAGCTACTATAGCTTGCATGACCCAATCAAAATGAATACCAATAGTCACATGAGATAAACTGTGATTATCGTAAGCTTGTTGTACAAAGTACACCTTTGTAGATTGAGTGAAGCTAAGTAGACACAATTTGGTAGAAATAATGCCAAGGCAACAGTCCATGATTCGTTTTTCGAAAAAACTTTTCTTCTACTGCAGAGAAACATTTGATTGACATAGCCGATTGTGTAAAGGACTTTCGTCTTTAAAGTTTCAGTATATTGGGCAGGAAGCGATTTAATTTCAATTTAGTAGTGTTACAATCAGTGTATATTTCAGTAATGAAGCCTAGAATTCTGATGATAAATTCTTAATAACTGAATAGATAGTTGAATAGGAGAATGGAGTTGTTTACTGATCATGTAGTTACTTAACACTGCGCTATAACTTACTGGTATAAACTTTATCAAGAATTCGTCGTTGGAAGGAATTTGGGTTTAAGCTTTCTATGTTCTAAGGTGTTATGGTTAATTGTTTTAGCACAACTTGTTGTTACTATTTGTTTTTCTTTGTTAGGATCTAGTCCATCACATCTTGCTCCTGTAACTCTTCGATACTTTCTCTCCGTATATATAGATTTTGCTATTTTGCCGATGTAGATCGACTGATGACTATCAGCGAAAAGCTTTTTGATTAGATGATGTCTATTTTGCTTAATTCAATCTTCAAATTTTGTAGAACCAACAAAATGTTAACGTATACATTATTGATACTATTAAACTATTATGGCCCCTTGATTTTCCAATCAAGTAAATAAATATATTAGTCTGATACTTTGAGAAACATCAAACAATTGATCAACACAGCACTCAATCGGAAACCTATCGCCTAAGAGTGCAACAAGTAAAATACGAAGTGAAGTACTACAGTTAGAAGCCTAAACTAGTGTGAGCGTCTTATCCTACGTAGAATCAAAATTTTAATGACTACTGTCGATATTTGATTTCTACGCATGAAAAAAGGGCAAACAAAAAAGACCTGACTGCTGCTGATCAGCTTTGCTATGCTAAAGACTCCTGACGACAAGAACTTGAAATATACCACTAGGATGCGTTCTTATACGTGCCACTACTTCCCAACGGCAGCTAATTTATGTCCCTGAAAGTGATGTGAAACAACAGGCAACAAACTTGAATGCACCAGGGCAGTATTTCAAGTAGCTTTGTCTTTGTTTGAGGTGAGTAACCCAGGCTTGAGAAATCGAAATGTTTAATAATAGTTGTGAAAAGAAACTTATCACTCATAAAATTATGACACTTGTTCACGTAACCACGAATGAGTTTAGCAAGTTCTCAAAAAATGTACGCATTTACCTCTAAAGGATCATCAGGTGTAGGTTTCTCGTATCTTTTTGACGGTGATCTTGCCATACTTTTCCCTTCTGACGTGATTCTAAAATTTGGCACTTAAAAAGAACAAAATAATGATACCATATTGATAGAAACGACAACTTATAGTATAGAATGAAATGATGGACCATTAGCAGATGATCGTAACAGACGATATACTTAACTCAACTCAACCTAACTCAATATTTGCTTAACAGCTTAACAAATTACACAGTATTTTTAGCATCCTTTCATTAACAGGCACATCTAGGCGCTTCACAGCCAGCATTTGTAGGTTGATAACGTCAGCTTACATGGTTAGTAGCAAAAATAAATTTCTATCGTTTAAATGACCCCTTGTTTCTCCAAAAATCTGTCCTTTACACAACTGAAGACACTTCACAGCTTGTGTAAAATGCTCTCTCAGTACAATCTCTTTCTCATTCTAAAATAAGTACAATTTCACCACATTCTTTCCTACTCATTATGTTGCAGAAATTAGCTATACTCTTGTCCCTTTTCATACAATCACACAGTCCAGGGTTGACAACATTTGATTTTACATATCTGAATCAGATCTTTTATATATTAACTTAGTTTTTTAATTAATGTTAAAATAATCTAAAGAAATAATAAATGCGGTGCTTATGAACAAAATGATTCACAATTAATGATTTATTGTTGATTGATCTTCATTTAAGCAGGCAAACCAACACATGTGCGAGATTTCCTTGCATGTTACTCATTGATAGGCAACAAACAATGATTAAGCTACTTTCATTGCGATTGGATAAAGAAACTATTGTGATGGATCACACAATCTGTTGATGTAATTCTTACACAGATCACACAAGCTTTAGAGCTGGATCTTAAAATTTCAGGATTGCTCTGAATATAGAAGCCATGTCATTAGATTGAAATCTTTCTTCGTATGATGCTCATCAGAACTATACATCATACGTATAATAGTAGCAAAAAATAAAATATAGTGAGAAACGTTTTGATTTGATGAACCATGTGGGCGTACTTTGAAACTAAAACAAACTGACATCTATAACAAACTCTTTCTGGCGGCAAAGTTCTGGATCTAATCTCTTAATATGTTGCCTTTTGTTGTACCAGATATAACTTATTCAAGTATCTTAAAATTTGTTGATGTAATTCTTACAGGGATGGAAGACATTTTCGTGATGGATCACACAATTTGTTGATGTTGCTCTTATGGGCATGAAAGCTTTCCTGACAGATCACTCGATAAAAAAAAATTGTTGATGTAATTCTGACAAGGATGCCATGTATAAATAAATGTTTCCTGATATTTGTGTTATGTAGTTCTCTCAATGGATAATGGTTTCCTAACTTAACAACACTGAGAGTCAAATGGAGAGCTCAGCGTTTCCAATAACAGCAATGCAGGCATTCTTTTGACCTGTGATTTAGTGGCATGTAAACTGCCACGGCAAATTACAGTTGATAAAATTTATTTCTATTGCAAATTATTGCCATTCATTCATATCAATAATGAAAAGAGGATATCAAACAAAGCTGTACACAAATTTCTCGCAAGTGTGTAGTTCCATTGCTGCATCTGCAGATTAAACATTGACTACAAAAGTGAACAAAATGATGAAAAAATTGTTGCTGCAATTCCTGGTGACAATAAACACCATCAATGTAATTGAATCATGTTTGGCTTCAAGCATTTCTCTGCAGCACTTTCAAGCAATGGAACTCTTTCTGATGTACCTGACATAAGAAGTTCCCCAGTATTCCTTACAATATTTTCCTTTTCTATCCTTATATAGTTCAACCAAGCTATTAAACTCTTATTTGCACCATCTTCATAACTGACTTAAGACTGCATTCTGGTTTAAGCACTTATAGAGCAACTATGCCCTTGCATCATAAAATGATCAGCTCCATACCTTATCATTTTCTTCATTCATCTTATGATCTCTTTTTATATCTTTCACAAGATTTCACGCCTATCCAACATACATCCAACATATATTTGCCTTTTATATTCAGAGCTGCATCAAAAGTTGTTCGCAATGCTAGAGTTTCCCTCAACATCTTCCAGTCATTATGGTTTAAAGTAAAGTCCACTACTTGTACCAATGACATATCACACCTCATGCATTTGTCAACTATCTATTGCCTCTCAAAATTGTTGTATCTACCGTGTCCTTCCTCTAGAACCACTCAAATTACAATATCTTCAATCACTGACTGTACAAATTCCTCTTCAAAAACAACTGTGCTCCCCAAAAGTTTCCTCTACAACCAATCAGGTACATGTACATCTTTTGGCACTAATTGGTTACAAGCACTTCTACATCAACCTGTATATTTAACAGCTTGTAGTCGATTATGACTACATTTGATTACCCTAGTTCTACAGCTTTGCTATTACTGGTACATCTGAATTACTAGTGGGCAGTCTAAATCCTTCCCTGCATGTATAGTACTTACCAGACTAGCGCATCTGTTTAGTGCACACCTCTAAACCACTGTGTACACATGATATATGGCCACCTGCCAGAGCTAGCTTGTCAAAGTATCATTCTTAACACATGCTTTACTCACTAGCTGCAAATAAATCCATTACAAGGAGCAAGACACAGCAAATAAGATAAACAAAAATGGCACAAATAAATAAACAAGCAATGAAATTATCTCCATAACTCAGTACATTGGAATATAAAGAATAATGTACAAAAATTACCCATGACAATATCTTTCCCCTGGCTCGCACTTTCTACAACTGTACCAGCAGTCTCATGAAGATATGCTGTCTCAGTTTGTATATATGTTCCTAGACCACAATCTTTTGTTTGTTTTGATGTTACAGTGACTGATGAAAGAGAAAATCTTGACCTCTTTGGAGCTGGTGGTTGAACTGACAGAGAAGCAGGTCCCCTGAAAGAAGAAATATGTTCACATGTCAAATAATTAATACCTGTGAGTATAGTATATAAAACAACAAGAGTAGCATTTTTCTATGTGAGTTTACACATAAATGAGACATACATTATCTTTATAAATCAATGTAAGTAACCTTGATGACACTGAACCCTTTTTACCACAACCATCACTTAATGTTAAATACCTTTACATTGTTAATAAATGCAGCGGTATTGGGGGGTATTAAGAACATGCAGTCAAGTGGATGTTTGAAAGGTGGTTTGATGTTTGCTGTGATGGTTGGTGTTCATGAGGGTTCTCTTCTGAGTACAAAACTGTTTCTGATTCTAATACAAGCTCTACCTGAAAACTTCTGTACATGCTTCCTTATTGCTGTGCAACACCTTCATGATACTGGTTGGCCTCCTTCTTCTTAGCAATTAGATTCTGCTTTGCAACACTATTTTGCAATTTGTGATAAGCTAACTATTTATTCAGGCTTACTCTGTAAGCTGACTTTCCATTAGTGCTCACTCACTAGTGCTTTGAACTACTGATCAGTTTTTTCAAGAATGCTACTGATTGCCCAAGATTGACACTGATATTCAAAGTCTTTCTGTGTGCCTTGTTTGTCTGTCTACTGACAAATGTGATCATCCCAGTCAACCATATTTGCACCCTGACTAAGTTTCCCCAGTGCTATGTGAAAAGTAGCTTTTGACATTGATAGTCTTTCCATGTTGCTCCACATTATTATCACTTTATTGTGTTTCTCGCCCACTACTTTTGTTGTTGGTCAAAAGCTTTCTTTACATCTTTCAACAGCATTGCATTTATGGATTCTTTGTTTGCTCAAGAAGGATTTCCAGCTGAGTTAGTTGCTGATAATGGTACAAAATTTTTTTCCCATGGGCTACAGTCATACCTTCAATGCCACAGCATTCATCATAATTGCACATCAAATTTTCACCCTCTTCCGAATGGTCTTACTGAATGTTTTAATTGCGCTTTGAACAGAATTGCTCTAACTGCTCTTGTCCAGCTCTAGCCAGTTCCAATCGCAGACTTGCAGTTTCTTATCCATTATCACAACCAGGTCTATTCAACAACTGGCAAATCTCCTAGTGTTCTTCTTCACTGTACATCTTTGTACCCTTTCTTTGATATTTTGCCTCTGGCTTCACCCTCTTTCTCATCTCCAGAAAGTGTACTGGAACATATGCATTCTAGGCAGGATCAAATGGCACATCAATTTGATTTCACTCATTATGCTAAATATCCTTCTTTTCCTTGTCGTTCTCTATAATAAGACTTCCATTAATCACCAAATGTGTGCCTTCATCTTGTGGCCCGATCACTGTCCTCAAGCAAAGAAGGGTTTTCCAGTTATCAATCATTGGATGGCAAGACCTGGAATGCTGAGAGCTTGGTTCCTTTTTGGGCACCTGATTCTTTGCCTTGTATGGAAACTCAAACCTTGGCTACTTTCTTTGAGTTGCCAATTGACCCATCCAATGCACCTGCCTCTGATTGTCACCAAGATTATACATGATCAGTCTTAACAATGCCTTGTTCTTCAAGTCATATTCCAAAGCTTCGATGTATCTACATGACTTGGTTTGTGTACTATTCCAATCACTTCCATAATTTGCTTTCTTTGTTAGGCAAATATGTGGTACCTAATGTGTGTGGAACTTCAGTGTTTGTGGCACACAGTGAATTGGATACAACTCTTTGTCTATATGAACAACTCTCATTTTACAAGATTTGTAATGAATACAGACAAGATTTGTAATGAATATGTTAGCAGACAGGGTTACATTTATCACACAACATATTTTCTATTGCTACTTATTCCACTCTGTTCCTTATTCTGACATAACTGTCTTTGCATATACCTCTATGACTAAGGTATTGTGTAGCAACTTAAAACCAGCAAACCAAAAACAAAGTCTGAACATATCCCAGCAATGTAATGCAACAGGTAGTAATTCAATCTACTGCAAGAAGTGCAAACACTGTATACACAAAAATTGTAACACCATAAAAGGAAGGTAAGAATACTACCTGTGACATCTGCCTCAAACTAAACCCTTACCAATGGAAATTGAATTTTTACTGCTATATCATATACTATTTATGATATTTATTGTATGTCCATGAATGAACAAACACTTTTTAAATATATATAAATACTTGTTTTGACATAATAGTTCTTGCAAAATCTTCCCCTGTCAACACACAGATTATTGCAGACCATATTTTATCAAATGTGTTAATAAATTACTTTAACATTTAATGCCATATAATCTTAACACTAGATGTCACAAACCATTTAATTGATTAGTAGAAAGTTAACTTAGTGGTTCTCTACTTAGTTGATAGAACTGTTTTTCTGAAACTTTCTGATCCATTTTTACCAACCAAGTTATCTGATAACACCTGACACACTTTTAATTTTAGGTAATAAATTTTCCACTAGTCAACTGCCTACATTATGGAGTCCCTCAGAATAAATACTCCCTGAGAATTCTAGGTTTAGAGTGTGGGAACAAAACCACCAGTGTACTTGTCAATATCAGTGTTTTCAGATTATTCTGCAAGCATCGCTATTATGTCCCAATATAAACTTGCTTTAAACCCATTCTTATCTTGCAAACTCTCTTATTCCACTTTTTCACTGTTGTACTAGAAATGTTAGGCCTTTCCTCTCCTTTACTCCTTCCTGCTATGTTTGTTCAGCCATTAAGTTGGGAACTTATATTTGTTAAAACCTTATGTACAGGTCAATCATCATGTCCACCTCAGGGTGATTTCAGTGCACTGTCATTACAAGCTATCTAGTCTCAGTACAATTTAACAATTGTTAAAAATAAAACTTGGCTTCATGGTCAGCCTCAGGTTGAGCAACAAACATGCACCCATTAAAAAGCTAATTAAAACTGTTGAAGACAATTCATATCCAAGTACAAGAACTGTCATACTTTGGTTGTGGAGCAGATATGCGAGACCTATGAGAGCCACCTGCTTCCTCAGTTACGTCATCTCCAGCATGTTTTCGTTGGACTGCCATTCTTCTTTCCATCCTTGTTAACCGAGCCTCCAGCTACAACAGAATGTACTACACATGTTAACAAGCGAAATAGTAGACCATTATCTATTATTTTCCCCAACTAATTATAGAGTGACTATAAGGCTTACCTTATGAATAAATGTTCTTTAGCCACTGAATAATACTGGAAGAGCTAGTACAGTAGGTATCAATCATAAATGGCCCATTGCTTCCAAGCGAATCAACATGCATGTTCAAAAATTATTTAAAAAGATGATAATAAGATGGTCCAGGCAAAAATTGACCTTATCATGCCATGTAATTCGAACCACATAAACATAATTCCTTCAATTACATTTCAAGGGATGCAATCTTTACCTTTGAAAAAGGATATGCCTTGCACAGAGACTGCTGAAAAAACCTGCCGACAAAAGAGTTTTCACCCAGATGCAATCCATGTCAAAAGCTTCAACTATAGTACCAAGAAGAACATCTATACCATCACACTTGTCAGTTAAGTATTACTACTACATTAGGCAATTGAGACAGAAAAACAGCATTTGTAAGCATGCTTGTACAGTCTACCAAATTGGGTGATCTCAAATAAAAGTTACAGCAGAGATTATAAATGATTTTAATAGGAAACCCAGCAACACCATATGACCATGTTTACTTAATGCAATTTGGCAATTTATTGACTTCTGGTAACACACAGTTTTGTTTTGTTTATCCAAAAGAAAAATGCAGCTGTACTAGTTACTTCAAAAATGTACAGAAAAAAATAATTTAAAATCCTCTCTTATGCAATATGAGTCCTATCTGCTTGATAGCTTAAGTCAGACCTGGGCAATTCCATGAAAACATGGACATGACAAATAAAAAATAATGTTTGGTTTTCTATGAAGAGGACAGTTAAAATTTATTCATTATGTCTTAAAAGTTAAAAGGGATCTGAAATATACATGGAAAAAGATCAATCTCGTAATTAATTTTGACTGTTAACGTATGGTATGCATTTGTTCCAAAAATGAGGACAAAGAGAGTAAATTTGGAGCTATAATTAA
>JAAAKL020009887.1:0-14770 GCA_010016065.2 Carybdea cf. marsupialis auct. non (Linnaeus, 1758)
GTGTTGTAGCAACGTTTGACAGCATTGACAATCTTCTTAGCTACAGGGGTAGAGGTTGAGCCTAGCCATGGCAACCGGAGATACACTGGGCACCGTTTAGGTCCATATACCTTGGGTTCCTTGCTTTTACTTAAAACACTATTGAAAACAGAGCTAATTATAGCATCTGGATAACCGTTAGATTTAAATATACCCCGGAGTTTACCTAGTTCTTCGCTCACTAAATGCGGGGAACAAATAGCGATGGCTCTATTTACAAGAGATCTAATTAGAGACATCTTCTGGGTCGTCGAACTAAAAGAAAACCAACTCATATAGAGTCCCGTGAACGTAGGTGTAGTAAAGGTCACGAGCTGCATACATAGACGCATTTCAGAGTAACTGTTGAAAGTAGGGATAGGCAGGAGCAACCAATCAACGTATTTAATTTTATTTACCTGTGTCCGGACGGAAGTAGGTCGCTTATTAAAAGACGGCTCCTATTGAAGGTAGGTGCCCATGCTATAAGATACGGTAACGTGAAAATTTATAATCCGTTGAGACTAGCGGGAGAAGGTTACATAAAAGACAAGAAACTTCTTATTCAAATTTTACCTAACCAAAGTAAGCGACGATTGTTAACTCTGTAATGATGAGGAGGACGACGAAGGTTTTTCACACAAATATCATAGTGGAAGATATACTGTTTTGCTAATAAAGAAGCGTTACCCGGGGCTTAAAGATAGGTTGTGGTTTCTTTACGTGCGACGTAAGTGAACGAGGAAGTCATAAACTGTTTGCAGTATAGCTCAACGAGGACTATGATGTTAACATTGTCAGTGGTGCACAGAATCGTGATGGAGCCATGACAGCCCAAATCATTAGGCATGGTATGTAAAGAATATGAATGCGTAAAATTCAGCCGGGATTCAAAATGGAGAAGAAAATCCTTGTCCAAAGGACTCGAGCCGGATTTGTTTCGGTAGATTTCGAATTTTTAGGAATGGAAACTTTCCAGTAGTTTAAATATCAACTTTTTTTTCGGTTAAATTTTTGCATAGTGATTTATTATGATCTGAGCATCGTTTCTTTGTTTTTCATTTAGGACAACGAGGTTCAGATCGAAATCAATTCCCTGCTTGGTAAAGTCTAGTCAAATTTTTTAATGAAATCAACATTGGCTTATTACTCCTGATTAACTTTTTTACCGGCGACTGGGACTTTCTACAGTAATGACGTGTTAGATTGTCAATTTTGTTCGTTTTGTACATAAACCGAATGTTGTGTAAATTAATGGGGATAGTTAGTTTGTTTGCTTTGTTGTATTCAAATTATATACCACTAGAAATCTTTTAACAAATAATCACGTAATGAGATTGCATCCCATTGTACTGCCATTCATGGTTACGTTTTTAGATGATAGTTAAGAGTTACAACTATTGGATACTACTTTTTGGCTGTTTCATCCCCAGGTCCTTCTAGACGATGTGAGTTTTCCAGGAATAGCATTCATTGTACAAGCGGTCGCGCTTTAGAAATTTTACGGGTAAGACTTGGAAAAATTTTGATATACCAAAGTTTGTTATCGTTAGAACCTTGAAAGTTTCGAATTCCAAAACTCCTCTTTCTTCCTCGGGGAAGATCTTTTTAAGTGGGTTGATTTACAGACCAGAATAGAAAAAATAGCTATTTCAGGTCAGTGTATCTAAAAACCTATATCTTTTACAATTATTAATCAGAATTATAGCTCATATGTATCTACCTCTTCGGAATACGTACATGCCGTACATCTTATGCGGCCAAACAAGGTATTTTATTGACCAGAGAGATCCACCTGGACCCGGTTTTTCGGTTATCCCTAAGTTTTAGATGAGCGCCTAACTTAGGGATAGGTGAATATCTAAAGTTAAATGAGTTTGTCGTGCACTCCTAAAGTTAGGTGCCACACATCTAAATCCCTAACTTCCCAAACAGAGTTAGGTCTACTTTCCAGGCCATTTAATGCTGTTTTTTTTCTCGTGAATTCTCAAATACACTGGGGTCTTTGCCCGTGGTTGAAAATTGCGATCATCTGGATAAGCTGGGTGAAATCCAGTTAAAGAAAAGGAAGCACACTTTTCGACTTCGACTTATGAGACGATTTGGAATTCAAAGCGTGACTTCGATTCCATGAGTGAAATTTTTGTACTGTGTTTCCTGTTTCACGTCGGACTGCAATCAATTCAGCTAGCCTTAGTTTTACATTTTATACGACTGGTTGTTGTCTTCAAGTAAGTAAGGACTTAGAGTTTAGAGTTAGAGTCGACCGTGATTGCCTCCGCATTAACGACGGAAGCTTACTCCCAGGAGAGCAAGCAGGAAGATTGTTTAATTCTAATCTACATCATACAAACATTCACGTCGCTGGATGAAAAAGTAACGATAAATATTTTACAGGATTTGGAATGAAATGCAATACGAAGATTCATCAATGATGATGGGGTTACTGTGGTGCCCATGTACATGGGACTTGTCACAGGAGCATGGAACTGAACTGTTGGAAATTGCGAGGGAGCGAATCTGTGAGAGATGGTTTGTCCAGTAACGAATACAAAGTCTGCTTATGCTCTTCTATTTATTACGAGCAGTCAGCGCTGTATGATCTTAATTGATTTCCCAAATTTTCTTATCTTAAACGTAACCTGGAGCAACTCTCTAAAGGGGGTAAATGGTTTTTACTTTGCTTTTGCTTCACCATAGTATAAATGTCCAAAAGCACTACAACTTAAAGGCGAGAACAGTTTTACATGTAAACATGCCACTGTAGTTTCATGCCCCCCGAAAATCACTGATATTGTCGCCCTAGCAAATGAAACTTGTAAGACACCCACTTTGAAGTAGAAGTGTATTATATGTATATATACATTACCTTACCTTACCGGATCGGGGGGTTGCCTCGGTGATGTGGTAACCGTGTCCCAAGGTTTGGATGTTAGCGGCCAATGTTGATATAGGCCGTACTTGACAAGATCCTGGGTTGCCCTTTAGTAAGGCATAGTACCCAGCTGCCACCCCGCGCGAGGGCCAAGAGGTGAAGTTATCTGCAGCAGGATAAGGGGTGTGAAGTTGGCAATCATTAACAAATCGATGCTGTGGTAACTGCACAACACGACAACAGGTGTAACATTTATGGTCAATGTTTGTAGGGAATGAGATTCTATGGACGTTACTGCAACCACAGGCTGGAGACTAAGCTTTCGGTTAAAAACTTTCTCAAGTGTACCAATGAAGGAACCCTTAAGTTACAATTCTAAAAAATATAATTGTTCAGGTATCTCCTTAATTTTTTAAAAAACAAAGAAAAGTCTAACGGTGAAATTGCTAGTTAAAAGAAAGCTTTACAAAGGGAACAAATCACTCCAGACACTTGCCACATGAAAGGGGTGTCCAATCCTGGTATTATTTGCCTTCGAGACCTCGCCACGTAGTTGCAAGGAGGCCTGACATTCAAGTCTCCAAAATGCTCTTTCTCAAACTTAACAATATTTTGGGACGGGGGTTAGGGAAACTTGCATATTTTATGGTCCAGAATTGTAGGTGCTCACTTAGAGGTGGAGAAAGCTGAGAAACGGGGCCCTGAAAAGTAAGCATGTTTGACCTCGTTTGAATGCTTTTGTATGCTGATCGCATACACGAAGCATGTCTTTAATACAGGTGCTTTCCTTTAGAATTTTTAATATTCATTCTTTATGGATATTTTAGTGCACATGTTAATTTAGAGACCGAGAAAGGAAAATACGAGAACTTGAAGTAGATATGACTTAAGAGAGAAAGAGCTTTTTAAATGTCATTAGAACTGCTTCAGAAGATTGCGGAGAAATGTGAAATTGCTGAAGGAACGGGATTCGAACCCGTGAGCCACGCATTCGCGGAGTGTGCTCTACCATCTGAACTAGGTGAACTCCGCCGATAGGTCGAGTTGCCACATTAGCGTCCAATGCTCCGACGATGTGTATCGACATCTAAGCCTACGCATTTATGAGGACCAGCCGCTCGGCGCCATGTGACTTGACCATGGAAGGACTGCCGTTATGCCCATCATTCTCTCTAAAACCCATAAATCTTATTATTAAAAACTTATCATCATAGCGAGCTTCTCATCTTAACGACACAAACAGAGATATGCATATTTGTCTTTATGAAAGTGTAATAATAGGATAAGATACGTATCATGGTTTTTATTCCGATATGTATTGTGTATATTTAAACAGTAATGCGACGTCATGGTCCAAGTGTTTGAGTTATCACAAACTAAACATGTTTGAACGTGTTTGAATGTAGCAGAATGAAATTTTGCATAACCTTGTTGGTTGCAACCATCCCCACAGGTTTTTGAAAATTTGATAGTAACAGCGCATGCGTAGGTTATTTTCTGACTGTTATCTGGCACGTATTCAAGCTTCTGCTGGATGTTGATCTCAATCAGTCAAGTAGTTATGCTAAGGTTGATTTCCATTTGTAATAGGACTATAATTTCCAAAGGTGCTGAAGGGCGAGTTTGTCAACAGTCTTTTCTTGACTTCTGGCTTTTGTTGCATGTTTACATAGCAGCTTGTCATTGGAAGGAAAGGTCGGCAGAATGAGAGATATGAATGCTGAG
This sequence comes from Carybdea cf. marsupialis auct. non (Linnaeus, 1758), assembly GCA_010016065.2. NCBI lineage: Eukaryota > Metazoa > Cnidaria > Cubozoa > Carybdeida > Carybdeidae > Carybdea > Carybdea cf. marsupialis auct. non (Linnaeus, 1758). Next base: position 4,619 of record JAAAKL020009887.1, read on the forward strand.
AACACCGTGTTCCAGAATTGTCAGCAAATATACCGGCATGGCATCTCCTATGCTATATGCTGTATGAATGGCACAGAAGAGACATAGATGAAGGCCATACAGAGAAATAGTTCAAGGAACCAATAGTGTTTAGGCCATGATAATACAAACTAGCAAACCATAGTCAGTAATTTTCGATTATAACAATAGTTTATCTTCAATGATATTCCTGATGGGTTCACCGGGCATTTCCCATTTCTCTTAACCTTCATCATCGTTGAAGTTGTAGCACACAAAAAATTTTATACCTCGTCTGGATTTAGAGAATGTTCACTTTCAATGAACATGGAAACATCGTTGTTTTCGTAAGGATCAGCAGCGGCGAGTGGATAAGGACTAAAGAGATTTTCAAACTTTGACCAATCATATTTGCGATGCCAGGTGAATTCAAACCATTCGCTATTACTTCGTGACCTTTTTGAGAGGTGTGAAAATCGTAAAGTTCAACAATCTGTTTAGCTTGTAATTGATTTTACAACTGACAGCTTCCGTTTAATTACGTTTTGTTGTAGTTTGAAGCCATTGTTGAGAGGTTTGCAATTTTCTGTACTATACCACTCCGTATCCTTCTTCTTTAAGAAAGATTTGGCGGGTTTATTTAATTGTTAGATGTATGGGGTGAAGCAGATTTGTCATATTTGCCAGTACTCGGGTCGTGATTGGTCCAAATCCGCAATATATACTCCGACAGATTTCTTCCGTAAGCATTTCTTCCGTGCGTAATCGCTTCCCTTAAGGTAACAGATGTAGGAGCTGGAGAAAGAATAGCATGTTTATTAAAAGGGCAGAAGTTTCAAGCAGAAGCAGAAGGTATCAGCTGTTTTAGATGTTAATGAAAAGTGTAAAGATTCTTGTCTGATAATTCTAATAAAATAGCAAAATGCAGGCACAAGGTTCGCAGAATGAACCATTGAGATTTCTAAATAAAGCAGAACTGTTTACGACACAGATTTTGAATTGGTTGTCTTGTACCACTGGATATCAAGAGTGGCTGATATACTGTTTTAAATCTTGCTGCTAGATTTTGATTATTTTTTGAAACAGCATCATTTACCTTACAGTAACGTCATATTGTTTTAAATCGGACCGTCATAATTAAGTTACCAAATATGTACAAATAGTAATTGACGAATACTGCAAAAATAACCCTATAAATATTCAGCTAGGATGAGAAGAAGGAAGTAGGAAAATACTTGCTACTAAGTACAAGATTCTCACGTGCTATTAAGAGACTAACTCGAATTAAAATTCCTCTTGTCCCATGACACTGCCCAAACACATGATGAGATCCCATTGGCATTTAGATGCCTGCAGATTGTCGTTTTCCGCAGACCAACTGCGAATACCAGTAAGGGGCGAAACCTTATAATGGCGGTGTGTTCATTTTGGCCAAATAGGTAGCATTGTACGTACCGCACTAGAATTGATCATCGAGGAATGAACTCGAATCTTCGAGTATCATGCGGGGAAACAAAGTTTAACATTCGGCAACGTAAGAGATGGTATCCGGAGCTCACATAAGGGTTGACTCCCCTTTTATAAATGAGAAAACTGTGGGCGTGGAACTAGCAATGCTTTACTTATTATTTTGGTCGTAACAAGATAATACACTGGTCTTAAAATTGGATCAATGCGTCGATCTTGTATTTTGGAGGCTAGTTTTTCCCACTTACTTTTGTCTGTCATCAGTTACTTTGATCTTGTGGATATTAATCATATTAGATCAGCTGTAACAGTGCTCCTGAGAAATGTTGACACAACATGAAACAACTACGTTCAGGGTCAAACTCCGTTTGGAATGTGAAGTCATTTGATTACAGAACCCCAAATCACGACTGTGGTATCTTAACTCACCAAATATTTATGTAAGTAGACACAACTGCATAGCAGGAAAACGCATCCTCTGCAGTTGTGGCTACTCACATAAATAGTCACAGACCACAAACCATTGACCGGTATATTTGCTCCAAAGGCCGGAGTACCTCCCCTTGCAGCAGACCGCATACAAAGGTGGGCCTTATTGCTTTGAGGATATCAGTATGGTATAATGCATCGTTCTTCATCTGCTAGTGCTAATGCTGATATGATTAGCCATTTGCCATTACCTCATAATAATGAACGTGATACTGATGAATATCTTGTCAACCACATAGTGCAAGATTCACTGCCTGTTACTGCTAAACAAGTTGGTGTTTTCACTACGAGAGACCCTATCTTATCGAAAGTTTATGGCTTTATTCTAGCTGGCTACCCCAACTATAATGACAACCCAGCTTTATAGCCCTATTGGGTTAGACGATATGAATTGTTTCTGGAAAATAAATGCTTACTATGGGGCTGTAGAGTAATCATTCCACCTTGTTCGCAACATCAAATGTTGACAGAATTGCATTCTTGTCATCCTGGCATGAACCGGATGAAAGCGTTAGCATGCTCCATTGTTTAGTGGCCAGGGCTAGAAAGTGATATTGAAGATACTGTTCGCAAATGTGGTTCTTGAATTGACTCTCACAAGCAGCCATCAAGGGCTCCTTTATTGTTATGGCCATGGGCAACGGCCCCCTGTCAACGTATTCCTGTTGATGTTTTGGAAATCAGTAGTCAGCAGTTTTTTTAGTTGTTGACAGTTACTCAAATTGCCTTGAAGTCAAACCAATGTCAAGGTACAATTACACAAGCCACTATCAATGTATCGCGTGACCTTTTTGCCTCTTACGGCTTGAGTTCGCTGCTAGTTTCTGATAGTGGCCCCTATTTTACATCTCAAGAATTCAAACATTTCCTTGAGGTAAATGGTATCAAACACACTCTCTGTCCTCCCATGCATCCTGCCAGTAGTGGTCTTGCAGAAAAGCATGTTCAAACATTCAAACGCTTGTCCTGCAAGGTAGATGGTTCACTTTCCTTGCGTCACAGAGTTGCTTATGCACTTTTTAATTATCGGAACATTCCGCATACTAAAATAAGTAAAACAACATCAGAAGTTTTTGGAAGCATAGCCCTCGAACGAGGCCGACCTCAGTTACGCTTAAGTTACAAAGCAAGGTAGAAGATAACCAGGTAGCTACGAAAGACAGTCAGGATAGACATTCCTCAAAGCTTAGGTCATTTGATCTTGATCAGCATGTCAGAGTTTCTGCACTTAGAGGGGGTAAAGAAAGGTCCTCATACATATATAGTTAGAATTCCAGGTAACAAAGGTATGTTCATGTTGACCATCTCATTCCAGATGATAGCCAGAGGTCTGACAGTACCAAGCCAGGTAGATTAAATGTAGAAACACCAAATGTAGATGATATCACTCTTCCATCAGAAGTTGAGTCTCAGGTAGCTATTCCATCTGCATCACAATCATCAGCTTCAGTCACACCAGACATTGAAAACTCATCAGATGCTGTATCTGTTTCCAGTTTGGCAAGAACTGTATCAGACAGCCATGAAACAATTTCACCCCCCACTAGTAGAACTTTAACTTTAAATCCAGGTACAGATGCTCAGTCTGGTATTGTAACACGATTAGGCCGACTGGTAGAAAACCAAGTAGGATGGACTTGTAGTATTTAGGATTTAGTAAAATAATTTTGGATTGTAATTTGATAACTGCAAATCTAGGTATGAGGAATGTGATATCCTGACACACAAAATATTTACGTGAGTAGGCACAACTGTTTAGGATGTGTTTTCCTGTTATGCACTTGTGTCAGTTGAAGACTCTCTGAAAACGAACCTGTAGGCTGAGTTGTAGTGAGTCATCATTAAACTGTGTATTATGATATAAGAACAGCATTGTATCCAGGTTGAGCAGTTGAATTTTAGCGAAATAGAGTACGGAGTGTGAAATCACAAATATCGGTCTTTTCGTTTATCTGGAATATCTGCGCTTTGCGTTAGCGTTTTTCCAGGATATAACGACAACAATTACTTTTATAAAATACTTAACACAAAGTAAGAAATTTCAATATTCTACATTCTAATAACAGCATAATCTTAAGTCAAGATAGCAAATACCACAAACTTTTGGAGAACATGTCATTTAAAAGTTTATCAAAAACAATAGCAAGGAAGCCCAAATTTTTGTGCCTGTTTAGTGATTTAGGATCGTACTAAAAGTGTGATATTATGATATGATATTTTTATACTTAAGTGTTCGGAAAGATGGGGAGTTCCCTACATTTTTAGACCTCTTTAGCTCATTTAGATATACAAGTAAATGATTTTTTATTTAAAATATGGAGGTAAATTTCAAAACATGTCAGTGCATCTATTTTACATACAAATTTAATCCATTTATGTAAAAAAAATGAGAGGAATGCCTCAATAGAACTTCCACCATATTTTACTAACTCCTCCTTATGCTATCATCTTTGCTAAACGAATTGTAAAAATAAGTGATTAGTGAAAGCCAAAAAGCAGTTTCATCTAAGCAGGACAAATGCACAGTTCATATCTTGTCAGTGTACTTTAACAAAACATAAAATGTTTAGTTCATTAAAACTACAGTGCGACTACTAAGTTTTCCATGCCAATACTTTAAATAATTTTTTCCTTTACATCCCACAGCCATTAAATCTGAAAGTTTTTAAGATCGAGGGTGTACGTAAGCACTAATTTGTTTATTTAATCGCAAACATTTGATAGCATATATTATTTTCATAGCCGTAAGTTGGGAGTCTAATGGGGCGTGATGATATATGGAGTAGCTTAAGCCCAAAGCCCCCTTCTCGTGTTGCCGCCGATGTTTCTCTTTTTTCTCCCAAGGTTTAAAGTTGAAATCTCTCGCGAAGGAAAAACCAGCACGAAGCGGTTTGTCCGTAGTTTTCATTTTAGTTTCTATTTTCGATTAAAGGCTTTCCCTAAAAATCGACATTTAAGGGTTTTTTACTATCTAGTCTAAGGGTGATATTTCCAATGATCGTGCGGTACATAATACCTCATCTAAAGCACATATAAACTTAGTGTAAATTTTCCTCTTACCCTCCTATAATTAACCTTTCAAATTAACGTTTGTCAGGAGAGGTGTATCCTCCTCTCTTACCTCCTCAACTACGTTTCTATTTGATATTTTGCATAGCCGATTAGAATTTTTTTTGTATTGAGTTATCACAATGAAAACGCCATTTGTAACCAATCTTCCTTCTTTATATTTACAGGAAGCCTTGCTCAAGCCTTAATGTTGATGTTGATACAAAAATTAACCCCTAATACGTACATCGTTGTCATCGTACCTCTCGTATATATAAAGTTGGTCAATTAAACTCTAAAGAATAACAAAACAATAGAAACAGAAGACCAGACTGTATCACCTCCTGTATTTACGTATACAAAATATCAGAATATACAATTGCAAATGTACTGTTATCAATATTTACACTTTACACATTTAGTTTAATATACCCTAAACTACAGTAAGAAAATTTTACACTAGAGAGATAACATTGTTTTGACCGAGCTCAACCTAGGTCAACTCTGGCTTACCTGTCCAGCTATTCATGTACTGTGGCACTGGTCAATTTGCTAACCTTTTACAACTATAGTAACCATATGTTCCCAGATCTCCTTTTTAAAACGATGTTGTCAAGTGACTAGCAACATTTAATGGGCTTTAAATAAATTGAGCACCTACTCGACACGGTTAAGGAGAGAACGTTGCGCTGGTTTTACATGTAACAAGTCAAGTCGTATTAGTAAAACCATATTACAGGGCACAATGAGTGGTAAAAGAAGAAGAGGTCGACAGCACAAGAAATGGTGTGACAACATTTACGAGTGGACAAGACTCACACCAGAAGAGGCCCTACGATCAGGAGAGGACAGAGAGATGTGGAAAAATATTATTCGTCAGAGTACCGCAGCGCCCCAACGACCTTCAATAGTTACGGGATAGAGAAGAAGAAGAAGAAGAAGAAGAAGAAGAAGAAGAAGAAGAAGAAATAAATTGATGGGGAGGATGGCAGTCCATGTTCAAGTGGCATCGCACCGAGAGCCTGGTCTCCAAACTTTAGTTAAGCAGGATGTTAATGTTTAAAGATGTGGAATAGTGAGCTAATGTGGGGACTAAAGAAGTATAGCAGGCTATAATCGGGATCGACTCTATTTCATTTCAAAGAGTGTGCGCCGCAAATGTACGGGGTCTCGGGCTTGAATCCCAATGTTGACATCACTTTTATTGCTCAAGAACCGTTTCAAAACTTTGCATTTGAAATCCTCTCATTACGTAGTATTTGAATTGTAAAAGGGAATAAGAATATTATCCTCGGATAAAATCTCATCTTGACTTTCATCCTCTTAAAGAACATAATATAACAAATTTTTTCACCAATTGAAAAATTAATCAGATGGTGAAGGCACAGATTTCGAATTTCGTTCCTTGTGACAAATTTGTGATACCGTCGTCGCCCTCACAATTAAGTAGGTTCAAAGTTGATCTATCCCTTTATATTAGTCTTGTTGAACAGGATCGCACGTTTGATTGTCTTAAAGTAGAAATTTTTATCTTCTGGGTATTTTCACCCGTCCTATCTAGTAATTTTGTAGTTGATGTGTCTCCTTGTTACTTAACTAACAACAGGAAAGACTGAGCGATCATATTCTGAACATACATACTGTAGCTAGGAAAACCAGTTACGTATGTTTTGTTAGCAGAACTCTTTCAAGGTTAATTAGTTATCTATTTCCACGACAGGTTTTCATAAAGGTACATTTTGGGTCGGCATTATTGCCCAAATTTAGTAAAACTTGTACAGATTCGGTTTGATCTGGCAGTAACCATTTTTCGTGCTTTAATTTCCTTATTTTCTTTTCAACAGTTTCTCTATTTCTCGTTGGGCATCTTCGTCCTAAAAGTTTGAAATAAAGCAAAAAGAGTCACACTGAGCATTAGGAAATTCCACTAATTAGAATCGCACCTGTGGTCTGAAGGGAAATTAATAGATCGATATATTCTGGGAAAAGATATAACCTGTTCAAACACAGTGCCGTAGCTAGACTTTCTACACTCCTCGCTCTCTCTCTCCAGCGACATAACAATATGCTTCCCAATATATTGTCTAAGTACCATTGAAGCCTCTAAGTGATCATAAACGCATGAACTGCATTGTATTGTATAAACACTGTCGTGGGATACACCATTCGATATAGTAAAGATTACTTTAAGCTTATAAATTACGGTAAGAGATGCGAAGTGTTGTATTTCAATACTTTACTCAGAACGACCAGAATAGCTTGTAAACTTAGAAAGGATCTGTGGGACTTTGCCAAGTGGAAAGGTATAGTCTTATTTTGTCCACTATACAGTTGAAGCACATATTTCGTTTTCACTTTACAATCAAGGGCAGTAAGTTCCTTTTCTGATGATGTCCTTGTGATTATTCTGTTCCATTTTAAACTAACAATGAATAAATACTCAACACCAACATGGCTAGCGCTCATCTTGGAAATTTGTACCTAAATACGTTGAAAACTTTTACTTACACAAGCTAAGCGAAAACAACATGTAAATTACTTGTAAAACTTCGTTCCAGATGTCGCAAAAAATTTCACTGAAAGAGTCGTCAAGTAAGCACTGAAAAGTCTTTTTAAAAGTGATGAAATAGTTACTATTTGTTTTGGTCTTTGGTGACATAATTGGTCCCATTTTGCCGAATTATGCCTCGCAAAAAAATCGTGTCAGTGTTAAAAAAACAAAAGAGTCCCTGTTCACCACATATAAATTGTTGTCTTAAGATTATTAAAAACCCCTTATTGTTTTCTTCTTGATCTGTATTTCTATCATTTATGGTTTCAAAAGCACTTGAAACTTATTGCCAGTAAAATCATTTAGGTAAAAAAGTTGCTATCAATTTTATTACTTTGAAAATTTTAGTCACTTCTTACAGACCTTTTTACGCTCGAATGTATAGTATTTACACAAAAATGAAAAATTAAGTCTCTTACATTTGTCGCACTTTCAATTAGCTAGGTATGTGTTGATATATAAACATTTGTATAAAAGACATTTAAATTTCACTAAGCGTCTTGAGAAACATTTCCAAGAATTTTACGGGTACGGGACCTCTTTATCAGCGACCACTGTTATGGACCTCCTTCAATATGGCAGTCTTACAAGGTCCCGTCCATAATCAATAATTTCATTTGGTGCCCCTATCTGATAAACAGCTCTCAAGAATAAACTTTATTATCTTCGTTACAAATCTACCACTGACTCTTCTCTGTGAAAATGTTTGACTAACCATCAATTTATAGTACACACATTGCACTAGAATACTCTTAAAATGGGATAGGTTTCCACTCTACAAATCTACAGCTCAGATTCAGTATAGTTTATGCACGGGGGTAAGCCTTCACTCTTGCGGCATGCGGCCTCTACAAAAGACAGCATAAGAACGTGAGGAAGAACATAGTAACAAAAATATTAAAACCCTAGGTCTGTCATTTTCGTGTGTTTGTTAGGATCGAATGTTAAAATGGAAATGAACAATAAGCTAAGCATGATGTAACTCTTGTAAATAGTTTTATACCTCGTTTGTCAATGGTTTCAAATTGCTGGCTTTAATCAGCCATATCTTGGATTCTGTGAGATCTCCAATGTGATAGTAGCACTGCAAAGAAGGAGCAGAGGTCATATAGTTACTAGAAGAAGCCATTGTAGAAGAGAGTCGCATTAATGTAAATAAATTTTTGTAGAACGAACTGTGGTAAATTGGTTGCATTTCTTGCTTAACAATTTTATGTTTCCTGGAAAAACATGCTGAGAGTTATTAATGATTATTTTGACGAATCTTATTCATCTGAAGGTAGCAAATTTTTAAATACTATGGGTTCTCAGTATAGGATGATTTGTCTACGAGCGTGCATGATATTATCTTCAATCCGTGATGTCTGCTGTCATTAGTAGTGAGAGCATGTTTAGGGAAAATTCTGAATCATGCAGACAAAACATTTGGGAGGGGGGATGATCTTCGAAGATAAGAAGTAATTCTGCTAAATTTGGTTGACATATGGAGGTGTTTTGAATTGGGAAAAATCAAATTACTGAGAGTCCGCTATGTCTTATAACTTTTTAAACATTATTATCAAAGTGACAGAATTCATTCTATTTATCGAGTACAGCTTTCCGGTAGTTTTAACACTTAAATCAACAACAACATTTTAATCACATGATTATATTTTTTAAAACAGGAGAATGAAACGTCAGCATATCACTGTTGATGTTATGTTTGTCAGGTATCTTATAACGTTTCTTACCTTGGAGATCATTAAAGAATTCAGCTTTGAATACCCTGGCTGCAATTTCTCGGCCTTTAAAAAGAAGAAATATAGCAAATCATTTTTTTGAATAGGAAACACATACATGTATGATAGACTCCTCGTCGATTTCGAAGTACGAGTTTCTGACAACGTATTTGCTCTGGTACTTGTGTCGGCTCTTCTAATTTTTGAATTACACAAATGGTGGCGGGTTAGAGTTCTGTTACATAATTTGTTGTCAAGTTTTCTATTACATTGATCTTTGCTCTAGCTTTATTTAGTTGATTGGTGTGGTTAGATTTAAAGTATCTGATAACATTTGACATGAAGATGGCCAAAATTTTTCTTCACAGCCAGGGTGCCATGAGGTACATTAACAGATGGCAAGCCGCTCTTTAACTTAGTACCTAAGCCACGTCGTACCTAGGCCACAGCCTTCCGATGATCCTATAATCACTATCAAACTGAACATGAGTATCTTTGGTATTCTCTCATTACCCACTCGCTTGACATGACCAACCGAACATATTTGTGCTTGCATCAGAAAGATCTCAACACCATCAATTTTACACTTATCACCGAGTTTCTTTGTATGACATCTGTATGGTATCCACGACTCTGACCAATACAAAAGCGTTTTCTGGAGAATACCTATATAGACCTGGATCGTGCCTTCTAGCTGAATACCCCTCTCCTTCCAGACGAAGCTTGCCAAGTGAACTTGAAATTATTAAAATACAGTTAATCATCTCATTATACGGGGATCTACGTGAGTTTACATTACTGCCAACATGTGTGGGGACCCTAAAACATTCAAGGTGGCCATGCGTACCTAAACACAGTGTTGTTGGAATAGATGGGCTTGTG
>JAAAKL020009888.1:0-14768 GCA_010016065.2 Carybdea cf. marsupialis auct. non (Linnaeus, 1758)
ATATGAAAACATTGTTAATGTCCTTAAATGGTTTGGTCATATCATCCGTTTGCCAAAATCTAGTCACGTAACAGCTTCTTATAAGGATGACTTCACTTGCAAGCGCCGAAAAGGAAGATCCTCAAAGCGTTGGTTTGACCAACTAAGATGTGACACTAAGCTTTCGATACTGACAGCTGAAAGGATATGTCAAGACAGAGAGAAGTGACGGGATTGTATCGGGAAGAGTGTGGCGAGGCACTCTGGAGTACGCAATTAAGTGAGTCAGTAAGTCAGTCCTGAATCATTAATCGAGCTTGAAGGTATCAAAGGCGTATAACATTTCCCTCTTAGATCTCAAAAATGCTTTCAGTAATACACCGTAACCCCGTTAATTCTGCACTTCAGTATCACGATATACCTGAAGAGCTAATAGATATTATCGTGTACCTATACAGGAATTTTTATGTCACCATAGTAACAAAGGAGTATACAACCCATCCAATACCGCTTAGAAGAGGAGTATTACAAGGTGACTGTCTCTCTCCATTCCTTTTCAATACGTGTTTAAACCGTAGAAAAAATAGGGCTAGAGCACGGTCTCCCTATCACTTCCTCACCTGAATACGTGGAAGAACTAAAGGAGGCAAGATGGCACCGTTAGCGTGGTATGCAAATTTCAGCTCACCTTAGAGCGGATGTGAACATTGCATGACAGTTTGCTTTGTTATTTGCTACTTATTTTGGCTATGTTTTTGAATATCAAGGATATCACATAGCGGAACAGGTGTAATTTGAGGTCGGTAAATCGATCCCTTCGTAACAAATTAACGTAGTTATCAACATCAACATGAAGCTCTCTCACAGTTTCTTTAGCTCGATAGCTGTTTGACAGGAACGTAAAAGCAAACAATGTAAATTCATCGCATGCTCAGACTCAATTCATGGCAAAGGAGAACGCTTTTTATCAAATTTTGTCGTTTTGAAGCTTTGTATGTCTTTCACGATATGGTCTGTACGCATTTGACTGAACTGATATAAAGAAAGCGTGTGGCATATAGCTTTGATCAGCACTGTTATGTCGTCTTCAGCAAAGTTTTCATCGTGTGGTCCAGTCAAGAAATATGCATTTAATAATGATTTGTTACACTTTCTAATGAAGCCCAACTTTTCGAGACTTCAGATGACTCGGACATTCGTTAAGTCGGATGAATTTTCTGTCACCCATGAGAATCCGAGTTAGCGGAATAATACCGTACTATATCTTTCATTTATCTTTCTACAGTACTATATCTTTCGCTATTCATCATCATTCACTTGTCAGTCTATCCATCTTATTTAACCCTTATCTTCGAGTGGCCCTTCGTTTGGATAGTTTGCATCATTCTGATATTCAACTAACGCAACAGGTTCGTATTATTAGTATCGAAAGATAAAACAAATCAACTTGAGGCCATTCTATTTGCACGTCAAGAACCATATCTAATTTGAAGTACACAGTGTGACACGGTTCTCTGAATTGCGAAGTGTCATGTAACAAGTAAATAACGAAAAGTTTAGAAGTCGTTCCACGTCGATTGTATCGGAATACCTCAAAACTAACCAATCAGAAAAGAGTAGGTCTACGTGTTCAGTGCAAGGAAAATTAACCATACATAGTATTTAATCAGTCACTCTGCTTTACTTACTTGAGAAACGAAAGCTGCTTGTCCTTTCCAGAGCTCGATTGAAGCAGTAAACATTTAAACAAAACATTGGCATGACGACGACAAACTCAACGATAATTACCCCAAACTTGAATTTATATGTTGCAATACGACATCTAACAGTTGAGCAGGCAAACGTGTAGTGAAGTGTAAACAATTTTAGTCGAGAAACTTGTTTTGGTGAACTTTCCCGGGCAAACTAGCCATCCTAATGGAGCCATCTTCAAATCTCTAATATCCATATTCCAAATTTAAAGACCGCGCTCTAGTTCAGTCTTTTCTCTATGGTTTGAACTGTCTCACGCAGACAGTTCAGCAAGATCGGTTGAAGAGACTCGGTTTCAATTAAAGTGATCATTGGGATCCAGTGAACTGGTCGCAGTTTCCGATGACACAGCTGTTACATTGTCAACGCCATCTGACAACCAATTGCCACTTACTTTATATGACAAATGGAGCACATGAGCTGATTTCAAATTTTGTGTGGGAAAATGCAAGGCCTTTGGTCTGCGAATGTCAATTACTATGATCAGGCATCATAAGCCGTATTTACTCCTGAGTACAGAAAGGATACCTACAGTGCCAATGAGGTATAGTTGCCTGGTTAAAGGATTCGATCTTAAGATGACCAACTGCAAAGGCAACAGTGAGATCTTGGAAAATTGAATCAATTCCTACCTGGTATAGATATTCTTTCCATGCATTTGTATAACATCCTGAACTCCTACGTGTATAATATATTACGTTGACTTTTGAGCATTTACAAGTTCGACTCGAAAATCGACTAGCCTCTTTTCTTCGTTGCTAGCTTAAATAATACATCGGAGCAAATATCTGACATTTGAAGCTTCCAACAAAATACCTTGGCCTGAAACGTACTAAGCCTAGTGAGATTTGTAAAGCATGCCAAGCCACTAGTAGACTGTTGCTTTCCTCCTCTGGTGATTACAAGGTTCTGGAAATGCTTAATAACATAGAACAATAATATTGGCGTACACTGCATTGTATTATCTGAACCATTTCTTGTCTCTGCACGTCACAGCCGTAAAAATAAGTTAAAAAAAGCTCTGTCTGCATAAAATGTCAGAGATAATGGGACTTACTTGTTCCAGTTACAGAAACAAGTATTTTAATCAAGTAACTGAATGAAGCGTGCTTTGTCAGACATAATCAATCATTTTCAAGATATCTCTTTAAGTTACCTGCTAACATTTTCTCATTTGGTAGAAGAGCATTAGATCTATCTCCTTCAACTAAAAAAACCCGTCAAAACCTGGAATATAATGTAAAATGTAAAAATGTAAAAATGTAAAAATGTAAAAATATGTAAAAATGTTAAAATGTAAAAATAAAGCTCAGACTCCAACGCTAGCAAATTGGCAAACCTCACTACCGTACGCGCGATTTACATGGCGTCATAATAATGATCTATTTGCCATAGCAACGAACTTGTCAAAGGTTGTTACGAATTTAATAGAAATATATATATTTTATTTCTGGGTACGATTGTCGTTGATTTAAATTCAGGTCTTTAAGACCCTATATTGGCAGCGTAAAAACATGACTGCTCTGAGAAAACTGTCACTGTTGTCGAGCTGATCGTTTGTTTTAAAAGAAATCTCAAAAAATCAAGACAATTTATGCCCAATAAGTACAACAGGCTGAGACACGACCTCAGGTATGATGTTCAAAACTTTAAAACTATAAGCATGGAATGATATGCTCTTGGATTCCATGGTTCAAATATAGAAAATGTCGCTGACCTTCTAAATGGGTCTGGAATCGACTCGGGCCCAGTTTTGCGAAGAAACACCGACATAACAATCAGGTCATTCTACTAAATATTTAAGAGGCGTAACAAGAATTGAACTTTTCCTAATAACTTTCTGATAATTTTACTACACAGTACAGAACCGCTCCTCCTCACACTATATAAAGTAATAGGTAGGGATGTAACAGGGACTCCTTACACGATACCTTTAATCACTTTGCTGTATCATTAGTTTGCTGTTATTGACTTGGCAGGCTGATATGACTTTAGAAGGTTCTTTTCTTGATAGATGTGGTCGTATTGTAATTAACTACGAAATGCTTGCAGAGAGCATTGTATGGCATGGAGATCAAGAAATGAACCTTTAGCTTCTCACCTGTTTTCCTTCATACTCATCTTTCTATCATTATTTTTGTTATTACGACAGTATCTTCCTATAAATGTTAAGAAGTGTGGACACTCTCCCTGTAAATTGTAGAATCCACCACAAAGCTTTTGAAATTGCCCCATAACAAAACATACCTTTCTATAATTTTTGACATAGTTATACGGAATCTGTTTCTGATGATAGACTGGTAGTGCTTTACAGAGGAGGCGTCCGTTTGCCTTTCATAGCATGTTTGCTGTTGACATTTAGTTCATGTAGAGATGTTACTCAGCTATCTTGGACGTCTGCTACTAAAACCTTTTGAAATCTTTTACTTCTCCTATGATTCTCTTTCAGAAAGTAGTGATCAGTATCCACAAGTTTGACTTACTGCTAAAATATTGCTACAAAACTACTATCTGTTTCCGTATATTATTTCTGTAGCTACCATTTTGATTTGAGTGGCAGCATTTGATAGTGTAATGTTGTTTATAGAGACGCTTGTAAGACAGGACAACTGTATTTCAAGTTGGCAACCAGTGATCTATTTCGTATTAACAGACACAAATATACACATACACAAATAAGTATATATATGAGTGGCCTGAAGAAGAGAAGACGTTTCTCGAAAGCTAGTCAGCTTTTAACCAGTTGTTGTTTTTGTTGCTTTATGTACATAAATATCAATACACTAATAATGCCCTGTGGCTGACTTAAATGTTTTAAGTGCCACTAAATTGTAGTTTTTAAGTCTTATGTACATACATACATACATATATATATATATATATATATATATATAATAAAGGTGACCACTTACACAATTGCTCAACATAGCATGACTTCCATCTGAAGACTGTTGATTTTGTGATTGTACTCTAATAATATCAGCATTAGTATAATCAGATGGGTGATAAGTCATCATTACATCTCTCCCTTAAGTTTTATACATGAATAATAACAGCTACAGCATATCATCATTTTGCCAAATAGAAAGTTTCTTATTTCTAATTGCGAGTTAGATGATACAGCAGCAGCTGTCGCAAATGCAGGCAGGGGTTCTCTCTTTACTATTTCGCCTTCCATTAACAAGGATGCACATGCTCAGGAAATAAATGGTTGGGTTTCCTTATTTTTACGCAAATTCCTTTGATTTCTGCAGTAAGTGTGACCTTGGGCATCGGATGTAATACGGTGTTAAGAAGAATGAGCTTTACTTCTCACCTTAACTGGTGAGAACGTATTAGAATTGGTCTGTCTAAATTTACCTGTCACCTGCTGCCAATTCAAGTAGCTCCTTGTTTCCAGAGTTACAATGATCTGTTTGCGCTTCCTGACGATCCTCAGGTAGTGACTTGGCTGCTACTCCTCTGGATAGCATTTTCTTTAAATATAGACATCAGCTTCATCACCTCCTCTTGTAGACATTCAGTTGAACAAATCCTCATTGCTCTTCGAGTAACGCATGCTATAAGGACTTTCTTTCCACAGAAGGACTTCCAACTCGTGTAAAGGCCGGTGAACATCGGTTTCCGTCGAATATTCGTAAGAAATCAAGGTCCATTTTCATAAGTGAAACTTCAAGAAGTGGTAAACAGGCATCCTCCTTATACTCAATTGTGATGGATAGAGATTGATATAAAGAATGAAGTAGTGTATAGTAATCAGGAGAAGATTTGGTATTTTTAGAGAATAGCTCCTACAAATTCCTCGAACTTGTTCCTTAGCACTTTTCCCCTTACTCTCTTCCTCCTCGGTACCTGCTTCTCTGGTTATGTTCTCTAAATGTTTTCGCTTGCTAGTCGGAAGGGTCCTCGAGTAAGTAAAGCAAGAAATTCAATTCGTTTTAAGAAAGAGAAAAGAGCACCGTTGATGTAGCAAGCAACTTTAACTAAGGAAGATGTACTACGTGAGATACAATCTTACTCAATGTTATAGTTTCAAGAACACAAATTACCTCCCCACAAATAAAACCTTGTTATAAAACCCTTACCTGCAATGCATGTATGTAGACTTGTAGTGTGAACGAACACCTCAGTAGTTTTTCCACTATGATAGATCTTTTAAATCCACATTTTGGGGAGAACTACTATTTCAATTCTTTGCTTTGAAACTATAATAAGTGGAATCAGACATGAACTGGACTCTACTTTGCTCTTAGTCAAGAGGACGGCCAATGCTCCACAAGACTACAGCCCAATTGTGTATTTTCTTTCACATCAATCTTTAACTGATTTTTATTGATCATATTTTTTCTTACTCTATCCTTTAACTATTTGGGTGCCTCATACGCATTAGTTTATTTACAAAGTTATGGTGCCAAGATCGCATACTTTAAGTTGACATTTGAGTAGCAAATAACCTTAAGCGGTCTTTCCAACACCTATTCAGACTCAAATATAATATCTGAAATGGACGCTCCAGGCAAGAAAAGAGCCCTAAATGAAATATCAGTGCCAAACACGAAGGGTGTGGACGAGGCATAGTGATGTAAAATTGGAATGAGCTGACAATGTCATCTTAGTGATATTCAGATAGCCTAATTACATATTACAAAACACTTGCGTTAATGAGCGTACAATAGGATGCATTTACAACTGCCAACTAAGGCACTAAGAGAAGAAGAACTGATTTGATCAGATTTGTATGACTGCTTACAAAGCCGCTTCCTTTTGGAATAATTAAGTAAATCAACCCAAACTCATTACGAAAACAGTTGTTCATGAGGCAACAGAGACCCCGTTTATACGAGATCGGATCCATCTGGGAGCGGATCTATTTGGATCCGTACTCGCTTTTACAGGCGTTTACACAGGTACGGATCCAAAATTGACATGCGTTCAGACGAGATCGGATCCACCTGGATCCGCTTGAAAGCGCATGCTTGGAAAATAGTTTTTAAAATTTGGCAGGAAGAGTAGACCTCCTCTGGTTGTTTGAGTTGTAATCTGATACTACTTTAAGAAGAATAGCAGTCTCCTCTTCCGTCCTGTTGAACACTGTTTTTCCCTTAGTCGGATCAGTTACCATAATTGATTTAAATCCTGAGTGGTAAAACTTTAAATGAGAAACATTTTATTTAGCATCGTTTAGATTGAGATGTTTTGCATCTCAGATTTGGCGCCAAAATAATGGGAACCCATGTGTAATATCCCACATACTGGAAATTTTGTAACCTCAACTTCGATCAGAGCCCATTTGGATCCGGTCCCAAGCGTTTACACGAGACCTGTCCGGTACCGGAGCCAAACAAGATCAATTTTCGAAGCGATCCCAAGCGAGCACGGATAGCAGATCCAAATGGGATCGGATCCACTAGGTCTCGTGTTAACGCAAGGCCAATCCGTACCAGCTTGGGTACGGATCCATTTGGATCCGCCTCCTTGCAAACGCGGTCAGAGCTGATAAAAATTCCAAAACTAATTCCAGTTATTGTGATATCTTGTTACAGGACATTTTATGGCGAGATTTACCACAAGCAGATTTACGACCAGCAGTCAACAGCTTGAACTGCGACACTATGTGCTATCTCTGCTATCGTGTTTGTACTTGTAGAGATACTGAAGTCAGCCAACTTTAAAAGTGCTCTCGCCAGTGCACCAGACCAGACCTTCACGGACTAAATTCCTGTAGACTTAGCTTTGGATAATTCATTGACTGTTTACTTCTTGGTCTGAAATCCAAAGTTGAGAAGTCTCTAGAAATGTAATCTACTGAAAGATAAAGTAGAGAGAAGAAAAACGTATGATTGAAGAAGCAAATATTTTAAAGGTAAGAGAAGAGCTAGTCGAGCACTTTAGAGGATGGCAGAACAGAGAACTTGAGTGCTTTGCACCAAGGGACAGCAATTTTACTGAAAAGCTATATTTAGGTAAACTGAAAAGGAGATGAAATGAATAAAAGGTTTAAAACATTGAACCCGTATAACTTTATATTGAAAGGAAATGGTGCTCGATCTGTCATCTCTGTGTTTTCACCTATTTTTACAAAACCTTAGATAAAGAACTCGACATATCATGATCAATTTATCCTTGCTCATAATACCTACACAAATCACTGTTTTTAGTTGAAATTTGGGCGATGAGCTTTTAACAATTTGGAACCTCCACACAAATTTGGAATAAATTTTTGTAAACGACCTTTAAAACTTTAGAAGTAAAAGTCCGATCAATGCATCATAACAAAGAATTAAATGAAAAAGCCAAAGTTAGGCCAAATCATAAGTTGAAGACACATTATTATTATGTTGAAGACAAGCAAGTTTTTTGAAAGCTATATGTAACCAATGTACAGTCCCAATGGTCATGTACCTACCCCACTTTACTACGTTACCCCAATCATGACAGCTGTGCACACATAGGCACAATAGTTTCACACTTATTGTGCTCGGCTAGTTTTGGCGTCACTTAAGTTTTTTTCCTCCATATTACATTCCATTGCTCTCAAAAAAGATCCTGCTTAACTGTACACGCTAATATCACACAGATCTGCTACAGGGCAATTCCACTGTGACGGACGTTACATTCAGAAGGAACTTGAGAATGAAAAACTTGGCATACAACTATATTTGTATTTCTAGGGACTTAACTTTCTTAGGGTAATGAGTGTAAACATGAGGCTTTGTGTCTTGACCATGGTTGGTCTTTTATGATATCTTAAGATTTTGCATTAAGAGAAATAATCAGTGTAACGGACGTTACACAAAGTGACATGGAATCAAATGTCAGTTAATCTCCTTTAAAATTCTCTAAATTTTTGTATGATGTCAACTAACATTTATCATCAAATTGTTAAGGAACTATTCTAGTTCAGACATAACATACAATAAAACTAAAAGAAAAAGTCTATTGGTCAGAATATATGTATAGTTAAGGAAGCTGTGTGACGGATGTTACGTGACAGACATTACACTCGATATACTGACTTTAACCCACAGGAATTTTTCAGAAAACAAGTCAATTTACCATTATCTTTCAATAACTTTTACATAAGGGGTATAAGGTCAAGTTGTTAAAATCCTGGGCTCAAGACTAATCAAATTCATCATAGTCATTGCTGGTACTTAATTGTTAACTTTTTATTATAGTGTCAAATTTACTCTTTTTGTCCTCATTTTTGGAACAAATGCACACAATACGTAAACAGGCAAAATCTATTAGGAGATTGATCTTTTTCAATATACGTACTTCAGATCCTTCTTAACTTTCAAGTCTTATTGAAATAATTTTAACTGTCTTCTTCATTGAAAACAGAAAATTATTTTTCATTTGTCATGTCACTGTTTTCATGGAATTGCCCTACATTTTAGTACACAGTCTAGCTATAGGCGCTCCACTCGACTTTCCTCTAGCATGCCCCTTTATTTGGTATTTTGCATGCTTCCTTCTGCTAATCACATTAGGATTATTTGCAGGTAGTGTGGAACATGCTAGTGAAATTGTATTACCCCATTTTCCAATCTATTATTGTTCTCCATTTTTATTTTTATACGGTGTACCACATCTTAGTTCATCAGTACGTGATAGCCTTCCAGCTAATTTAGTCAAGAGCACAACCAATTCATCTCGTCGTTCATATAAACATGGTATATGCTTGGATGGATAGATACAGCTGGACATACTTCACCGCTGTTTAATCGTCGTTTTTGCTTCAAGCACGAGGAAAATAGAAAGATAAGGTTCATATACCAAGAATAGTCGTCGGAAACGACAAGAAGTCGACAAGCTTGCTACCGAACGCAAAACTGTTCTCTCGTGAACGTGCTCGCACTACTAAGCCAATCGCCGCTATTGCCGTCTTGCTGACATAATATCAATGGGATTTTTGGACAGAAAGCCAAGCTAACTATTCCACATTAAATACTAAAACAAAAATTCAATACTATCACTCCAAAATAATCAAAAATTCAATGCCAGTAATGCAAAACTAGTGGTACAATTCTAACAGTGCAAAATGAAATTTTTTAGATCACTGATAATAGGCAGTGCTTCTATTGGTTCATCAATGCCTTTGCCGACCATAATGCTGTTTTCAGTTTTTATATGCTCTTGTTATCAGGTACTCCCACCTAGGAATTTAATACAGACTTTTTCCATATGGTTTTCCGGTTCCAACGCTAACATCGTTACGGAAAAGTTCCGCTAATGGAAGGAAGTGCGTTGTCATTTAGTTTTAAAATTCATGTTTAAAAGATACCGACTCATTAGTACAATCCACAGACATGATTGCGAAACGTTTAATTATCTGTGATTATAGATTCTGTTAGATTTTAAACTCTTTCTCAGCATTCTTTGGTCTCTTCCAGCTATAATAAGTTCCTTCGGCGAAAGGCCTATATAAGTATACGCTCAGAGATCTCTTGGTTAATATATAGAAAGGTCACCTTTGGTAAATCATGCATCTGAAAACTAAGTTGCCTAGCGGGTACTACTGCCGTAAATTTTGTACCTTACGTCCCTACATGGACCAAGTAAGGGGTTTTATTAAGTCGTGCCAGATATAAGAATTGTACTATTCGATTGTGTTGAATCTGGTTTCTATTTGCTAACAAAATTTTCGCCTGAAAACTGATACGCTGGTTGTGCATTTATTATTTATCTGAAATAAAAGATAAGGTCTTCCAATATATTTAATATATTTTGCTGAGATTTCCAGGATCTCTTGCAGATTTTATCGAAACAGACCATTAACCACATCTGACAACTCGCCGCCATGTATTAAATGATATCAAAAAAGACTCTCACTTGCATATCTAACAAATCACAGTTGTCTCAGGGTTTCAAATCTAGATAAGAATCTAACCTCATTTATTTTTGTGGAACTATTAAAGTATATATTAATTCTCTTAGGAATTTTCCTATCTTATAAGTTTGAAGCCTGTCATCTGACCTCCTTAATTATTAAAAGGCTTTGAACAGGTAGATGGGCAGTAGGTAGTTCTCCCATTTTAATGTCACATGGCACTAAGAGTCCGGGCTTTAAGACTTCGCAGAGCTAAATGAAGGCATCCAACGATGAAGGATTGGAAACTGATGTGGCGACCACAGAAAATTGATTACATCATACCAGATATAGCCCTAGCTTACCGTATGTGGTAAACCAATGGTAAACACTATAAAAGTGTGGATCTCGGGTTCATTTCATTTTCTCAAGTAGTTTTCAAAGTATTATCATCTGTCACGTTATAAGTATAAATGTTGTCTATTACTCTTATACATTTTCAAAATTAAATTTCAAACACATAGACGCATAAACATATGAATAATACCTTTAAAAATTAAATATAAAGGCAAGATCTTAAAAAATAAAATCGTTTTAAATCCAATTCGTGTAAAAAAACCACCAATGATCACAAATGATAGGGATAGGATTAAAAACGTTGAACTTGACCTTATTTTCATAATGGATATTAAACATAAAAAATATTTAAATGAAAATATCCAGTTTCTTATAGTTTTGTAAGCGGTGGATATTGCTAATGATCCTCTTCTCTTAGCTTTGGCTTCTTAAAATTTTGAGGAGCATCAATTACTTCTACGACAATTACGAAGTGGCGAGAGAGGGCAGCGCAAAACGCGGTCTCGACATCAATGACAAGAAAACCAAGTCATTGGTGGTTTCCAAGCAAGAACCGGAACCCACGTGCGAAATCGAGACAAGATCAGGTCGAATCGAACAAGTTTCTAACTTCAATTAGCTTGGCTCGTTGGTCACATAAGACGGTCGCTGCAAGAGAGAAATACGGCGGAGGATCGCGCTTGCCAAAGAAGTTTTCAACCGCATGCGAGTGCTGTTCACTGATCGGAAATTAGCCATAGTCTGAAGCAGTACGTATGTGCCACAATGCTCTGCGTGCGAGTCCTGGACTTTGACAGCGGAAACTCGGTGCAACTTTGAGGCTGCGGAAAAGTGGTTCTACAGCCGCATGCTTCGTATCTTCGTATCTGCGATGAAAAGTTCCACCAGATCAAGCATCACGCCAATGATAGACGTCAAAATGCTCGCACCCACTGCGGCCAGCCACGGCCCGGCGGCCCGAGCTCAAACTAAAGTTGTTTCATCTTGTTCGCCGAGGCCCGTATCGGGCAGGGCACCAAGAGAGAGAGAGCCAATTCTTGCAGAACAGGATTATGTCACCATGTATATGCTGATAGCAAATGCTGACAAGACGATAGCACATGCTTAAGAGATCCTCTAGCCGTCCAACACAATTCATCTTGCTGAATGCCCCATCTCTTCAGGTTCACAAGTGATGGAAGTACGTCGAATGTGGCACAAATCATAAACCAAATTGCTCCGGCAGACCTTGCCAGCAATGGGCTCCAGGAAATTCTTCGTTCGTCAACTTCTTCTTACCAAATTCATACTCCTTGCACTCCTTGTTGAGAAGCTCTACTGTACCTGACTTCTTCCTTCTTGTACTTTTTAGCTTTTCCCACTAGGGCTCTTCGATCTTTCCTACCCTCTGAGCTATAGAACTTCTAGGAGCTACCCAACCCAGACCATGTCTCCCGACTTGTGGATTACCACAGATTTCAAGCCATTTCACTGGAACTCACGCATTATCATCACCAAACAGACCTTTCCTGCATTGAACTCTTCACCCAAGGACATCAGCAGTAAGCATAGCTTTCCCAATCTACTATACAGGACAGTCTCAGACAACATCCGAGGAGCTCCTAATCACTTACGAAAACGAATGTAAACAAACAGCTGAATTCTCTCAACCCTCATCACCGCCATTTCATACACCAGAAGCTGCCATAGGGATGCGAGCTTTGTCCAGTACCTTCAGCCATCTCTTCACTTGCTCATGGATCCACACCCCTTGATGCTTATCTGTTAGACCACTTTCATACCAACGGCCCAAACAGGAGTATGCCTTGATGAAAAGTTACGTGATCTAGTCTGTCAATTCTGTAGCATTCTCCTGAGGATTCTTGATGTTTCGAGCAATGTTGCCTTTCTGGATCTATCTTCAATAATCCTAACCATATTATCAGGTCTTCCGATACCATGCCACACCCACCAATCACATTCGGTAGCCATTCTTCTCTCTTTAGTCCACTATTTGTCAATTTTTATCTCTTTGGATACAATGCTGGGGTATCCAGATACTGCATAGTTGATTAAGAAGAATTTCTTACTATACTTGCACAAAAAGTTGCATTTCATGTTTATTGTGTTCTGTACTACTGTATGTATTCCATGATTGTTAGTGTGTTTTCGTGAGTACTTATCTATGGAAAATGGCACTGATGAAGCTGATAGCAAAACGAAAAAGTTAGGTTGTTGGTAGTGGTGAGAATTTGGGATCGACTTCCCGGATTGCCGACCTTGCTATTACACCATTTAGTGTAGTGGTTGAGCCGGCGCTTCTGGTGCGAGAGGTCTCTGGTTCGATCCCAGCCGGCGCCACTTGCATATGTAGTATATGTATATACTATATATATATATATATATGCATCGCCTTTGAAATAGAGAAGCAAAAAACTGCAAAGGAACACGATGAGTCATATCTTTTTTGAAACAAGGAATCTGTCCCAGACAGAAATTTCAAATATTTTACAAAGAGTTTTCGTTTAACCTGTTTAACCACCAATGTAAATTTCAAGTAAAAAAGAGACTTAGCTACTCTTTAACAAGGATTGAAAAGCTCCTTTGCAGCCGAAGTATAAAATTATGGTTCTCAAATGTTATGTCTTCGAAATGGTTTTCACTACTTATAAATTTAATGTGATTTGAATCAAAGTGTGTCTTTTAACCATCTTGTCTCGTATTACCATCAAATAACTAACAACGACTCCAACCAGGGACGTTGCTCATCTGTATCTTCCAGTGAAATGCTTGGGTACTATTGACTACTAGTGACTTGGATTTTGTCATGATGTAACATAGCACATTCTATCTAAAGATTTGACTTGAAGAGGTAGGCCTATTCGCTGAGAATAAATTCATAATCGTTTCAGAGAGGGCACATGTAGCCTCGTTCTGCAATACAGAGAAGCTGATGGTAAGAAGTGTTTCTTGGACTGTTTTAGTTCTCATACTGGAAGAATTAAATATATTATTCCTACAATAATATTCAAACAGTAAAAGCTTTCCCGGAGGTATTTGTCAGTACATTCAGGCTAGTGGCGGCTTTAGGGTGTGGCGGACAGGGCGATAGCCCAGGGTCCCACGCTCAAGAAGGGACCCGTTCTTCCACCTCAGAAAAGTTTTTAACGTCGATTTCTCCTTTTTCAAAATGTTTTTCAGTAATTTGAGAAAGGATGAGGAATCACAACTAACCACACAAATAAAAACAGAACCCAATTTATCAAAAGGTACTGTGAAAGCGCTATATTTTCTGACCTACATGAAAATAAAACTTTTCTTTAATAGGGCCCCTCGTTAGAAAAGTGCCCAGGGTCTCACACGTCGGAAAACCGCCCCTGGGCCAGCAATATTCCTGATCTATGGAGACTCCGTAAACAAAGCAAACAAGAATTCAACTTAGCTACGTTATGTTGAATTGTTGCATCCTTCGACCCAGTTTGGTGTTACACCCACCCAACCAGCAACTGCAGCGGAAAGAAACCTACAATGTGATAGAACGTCCTGTAGTACAAGT
Source organism: Carybdea cf. marsupialis auct. non (Linnaeus, 1758) (assembly GCA_010016065.2). Classification (NCBI taxonomy): domain Eukaryota; kingdom Metazoa; phylum Cnidaria; class Cubozoa; order Carybdeida; family Carybdeidae; genus Carybdea; species Carybdea cf. marsupialis auct. non (Linnaeus, 1758). The sequence goes on from JAAAKL020009888.1 coordinate 14,436, forward strand.
TACACCACAACACCTAAATCCATTTACTATCCATCAAAAAATCTCGACATTGCCTGTTTTGTCAAAAATTCTGGGAAAAAATTGTTGACAATCAGCCTATAAAGACATAGAGAGTAGCTTATTCTTCTCATCTTAACCTTATGGATCTAGAAGAAATCGTTCATCATCGGGTGTTGTTGCCTATTGTCTATTACGACATGCATCAGGAAAAACCTGTGCAAGGGCTATCTGACAGGTGTCTTGTTATAGATGTTAATAGGGAAGTGTTTACTTTGGATCACTGCACTGCTATCATAAAGCTTTCTCTTTATGCTATCAAAGGACTGGAACAAA
>JAAAKL020009889.1:0-14765 GCA_010016065.2 Carybdea cf. marsupialis auct. non (Linnaeus, 1758)
TTTATACATATATGTATTTACCAACAAGTATTGATACCGTTGCTAGAGTGCTCAATACAACAAGGTAGAGCCTAATACTAGAAAGCAGTGGCAAAAAAGAAAGCGAAATACAACAGTTACCTTAGGTTTCCAGATCGACGTCTGATCAACGTCACTGGGTAGGGCCTGAAACCAAAGGTATCTGCTGTAATTTCCTTTTCCTTTTACCACTGCATAGAAGTACATATGCATACATAAATGGTTGGTGTTCTTTTTGTATAACTTAATATATAATATAACTTATATAAGGCGACAACAGTGAAAATATTAGTATACTCAAGATTGTTAATATTAGAATAGTAAATAAATTGCATTTGAGTTAAAATTTGATTTCATACTTTTACAACATTATGACTGGATTAACTGAAAATGTGATACAGTTTAAGCTTGTTTACCTTGTCTTAGGCACGTCAGGCCTGCTACAACAAGTAACATTGTCTATGAGACGTACCCCGTCACAGACAAGCATGCGCGATGGAGGTATACACAATACTTCCTCGATTATCCAGTCAAGTTGGACGGGAAGATTTGAAAATCGGGCCGGATATTCGAAAATGGCCGGATAATAAAAAATAAAAATTTTCAAAATTAATTTGAAAATTAATTTGAAAAGAACTTTACAGTTCTCCAGCATTAAACTATATTATTGGGGCAGCAATATTAGGCAGGCAAACCAAAAACAACAACACGAAATTGCTCATTGTGGTCTATTTTAAATTATTTATGCGTAAAAGACACCTTGTTTGAGACCACTTTCATCTAGAGCTCACGAGGACTTTACAAAAAAGTGATTTTATCATAGATTGTTTTTTCGAGGGGCTGATGAGATAAGTAATCTAATTCTTTCTCTGTCAGACTGTCAGACTGAAAATAAAAAAGAGATGCGTGCTATTTTGGGCGAGACCGGATAATCGAGGACCGGATAATCCATGGAAGGATAATCGAGGGAGTACTGTGTGTGATTAATAGACCGTTTTTCAACGTTGCTTCTCCCCTCCAATGCTTCACAGTAAGGTATATTACCAAACTAACATGTATTACACTTGGAATTACTTTACACACTAGCAATCACAAATAGAATATGCCGCTTATATCTGGCCCACGAGAGAATTATCGAGACAAGCAATCTCGACTATATAGCTCTTTTGTTCGAGCGTCGCAGAGTCAATTCTGTTAAAAAGTTATCCGATCATTTCCCCCTCAACCCATTTTCTCTGAAAGCAACCTCTTTATATATAATTATTTATCAATGTATAAGGATACAACCCCTATCAACTAATAACTATAATTGTATTCGAATTTGTTTCGACAGTAATTTTAAGCTTTCTGCTGCAACTTGTGTTGCTGACATCTTCTGATTACCATCAGTCAGGACTTTAACCATATTACATGATTGAAATCTATCACATTAGAATAGCATTTGTGCTTCAACCAACGGTTATATTGGCAATAGAATAATGTTACCCATTTCCACTCGACGTTTACAAGAACTGGAGGAACTCTCTATATAACCACGTTTTCCTGGGACTCTAATCGTACCTGCATTCATCAATGATTGCTCGGTAGGGAAAGAATTTTATGGAATTTGTATCCTTTTTGTAGTATTTTTTCACCCGGATCATCTCTGCATAAAGGTGAGCATAGAATAATCTTACATCCATTAAGGAGGGTTCTGCTCGTCCTCTGGAAACTTGGTCTACCATCTGTTTTCTCCAGGCATCATTTCAGACGTTGCCATATTCGATTAATTGTTTACGAGTCCTGGATTCGTAAAAAGTAGGCATATCCCGATACGGAAATGCCGTTCACTCGAAACCCCGGAGATTTTCCTCCTGCAACTTTTGGGGGGTCGAAGAAATATTTCTCCTTGATTACCCCAAGAGACCTCACGGAGCAGAAAACCTTCAGTTTTGCATAATCGACGGTCTCAAGTGTCCACTGGTTAACACAGCTCAATGGTCCCTTAAACCATTCAATCTGGATATAGAGAATCTCATCCTCCATCGTAATCGCTACAGGTGTCTTTATCATTGGCCAGTACGTAATGAGCTTGTATCTGCCGACATATGCTGCAGGATCATGAGGTAATTTGTAACGCTGAACAGAAGAGAAGCAAAATCAACCTGTCAAGTTATTATAATAATAAAAGGGAGTATGTATGTATGTATGTATGTATGTATGTATGTATGTATGTGTATATGTTTTTATGTTTATTGAGCGTGTGACCGTGTGGTCTAAGAGCTTGCTTTGAAAATCACCGATCCGGATTCGATTCCAGCTGAGAAGCTTCGACAACTTCTCTTCACCTTAGGCACGAGGCCCACCCAGTCCATGTGAGGGAAATTTGGGAAACGGAAACTCAAGAAGCCCGTCGGATGGATTGTGCCTGTGTTTGGAAAGCCCAGCCTTGTCACACGTGTGTCACGCCGAACATGCTTGAAGAACACGTGAAGGGTACAAGTGACTGTGGTCCACTCAGCCACATTCACTCTAATTCACAGAGTAGGTTGCTCAGCTGATCGAACAGTTAAGCTCTCATACGTCGTATCGACGGGAAAATCCATCATGTTCGTATGTTCTGCTTCTACCTCTCCATTTCTTGACAGATCTTCACGAATTTCGGACCATGACGTCCTTGGACCCATAGAATTCTGACGACAAAAGATGAGCCACGCTGGAGTTTATCTCCGGGCCGTAGCAGGACTTCTCCATGGTGGGCCCGAGCTCCATGAGATTATTACGTAAGGGCTCAAAATTTGGTATGCACACCCTCAAACCCTTTAGAAATCATACTGAATGAGGCTGACCCATCGATGGCGGGTGGCCTTAGCTTGTTGTGAATAAAGTTAAAGTTACTTAGCTAAGAAATCACATCCGATCTTGTTATTGGCTTTTAAGTTGCGAGAAACGGAATTATATTCCGTAATAAGTTTGTTATAAGTAGGTAACATAAGAGAAAGGATCAATGTTTGAGCCTTGTTTCATTATATCTTTGCAAAATTTCATCCATCTATTTCTTTCCTTTCAAGTAACGTACTGAAGATGTCTTACAGTATTAGATTGGTTTATTTCATAATAATGGCAAATTTTGGGATGTGATAATGACCAAAAATGTACTAAAAAATGCTTATTATTAGCATTAGAGTTTGAAAAATATCTAGGGAAGGAACCCAAGCATCCCGCATACCCTATGTTGATAAATCAGTCTTTGCATTCTTCTCGTAACCCCTCCCTACCTTCGCAACTCTTTCTTGCAGATGAAAGACATTTATTTACATTTCACAGTCATCTCTTATACTGCACTTTTCTCCAGCATTTCACCTAGCACCTTGATATTTTTTTACAACAAAAGTCGATTTTGATGATAAAGAAAAAGCATGGAAGACACGGGGAAATGTATTCCATTGTTATTTGAATTTGGAAAGCACTTCTGAATAAATGTTAGGAAAAGTAAAAAAGTTTCAAAAGGATTGGATTCTGATTTGACTCCACACTAGACCCAAACTGGTCTTCAAAAGGATTGGATTCTGATTTGACTCCACACTAGATCCACAATTGTGGCATCTTATCACCGATGAGAGTATGGGAAGAATGCTGAATAGGGCTGAGCAGAACCATGCGTTAAGTCGTTTGTACTAAAAGAAATTCTTTAAACTACAAAGAGAAGTCGTTACATGGTCAAATGTTTATCTTTATTTTACACAGAACTGAAAATCTTGGTATGAAGCTTTTCAATAGTAATTGTCTTTCGCTGCAAATTTTTCTGAATTATAAAAAGTTGCAATTTGTCAAAACCTTTCTTAGAGTCACCAAAAGCAATAAACCAAATACTTTTAAGGAACAAGGTTAAAGAAATTTTATGTCTTTCACTTACCTTTCTATCAATTGCCTTCAATACTTCATGAAAATGATATACAAGTTGAGGTAGGATTTCATTGTAAAATGGGTATGCCGAGCTTGCTTTTCCTGCTGTGAAGACAGTCACGCCTATCAAAGGAAAAGAGATGTTTACATTGACATTCATCTATTGGTAAAAGTTTCATGTATGTAATCTGAAAAGGAATCCACCAGCAACCATAGTTGTGTTATAAGACTTGTTTCTAAACCAATCGCTCTTATTAACAGTTATCACCGTATAAATGATGAAGTTTACGCCTTTTTACACAAGAATAAATATTATGCTCCTTCATTTTTGATTTGTTTAGAGAGTAACGTAACCGACTCATGACGTCATTGTTTCATGTTACCAATTTTTTTTCACATTTCGAAGCTTGTATTAAGACCATGTATTAAATAACATTAAAAATAGAAACATCAGAGAAGTAAGCAAAATAAACATTTGGTTTATTTCTTAGAGTTTATTATTTAAAATAAACATTTGGTCTATTTTTTTAGAGAAGAGAGGATTTTAAAATATCAAGTTTGAAGGGATACTAGAGAAATGTGAAAATGTCACCATGGATTTGAAAATTGAACTATGTTATCATAGCTCAGTTTGGAGAGCAGCACGCCGCAAATGCTTTGGTCCCGGGTCCCGGGTCCCGGGTCCCGGTGGTCACGTTCTCACTTTTCTAAAACGAAGAACGGTGAGCGCCTGTGTGTACAAGAACGAAACGCTACCCGAGTTCAGTTGAGTGAACCGTCGGAAACTCAAAATTGGACTGACTCTCTACAAACTCTTGCTAGCATTGACTTAGGAGATAATTTTGCATACTTGATGGCTTCAGGTTGGTCACCCGATAAGCTAGAGTTTTCTTATTCAAAATAAAATTTTGGACGATTCATTATAGTTTTACTATTTTACGCCTTGGAAAGATCATTGTTACCTTGGCATTAAACTCCACTTCATCGTCACACCCAGTATAGTCCAAGCCTTATTCGAGTAAAATATATTTTAGTTATCAAAGACTAAAATTATGCTGACAAGTGTTTGACACTAGTCATATCATATCACTTTGGCCAGTAGCTTCATTACGTGTGGAGTAAATATCGCTCCCAACATAAATGTAAAATCAATTATCACCAAACATCTGTACCGTAAGTCTTTTTAAAATTTAAGGGTTACCTAAAGATGCAGTCTGCCTACCTAATTAAGACGATGTTTAATAAAATCTTCCTTCGAATTCCTGACTTAGTGATTACACACTCTTGCATTGACCACTTCTTTGCAGGTTGACCCACATATACAAAGCAATCTAGATTGCTTGAAATACTTTCAACTTGGAGAGCTGAACTGTAGGGGGTAGCGTTCAGAAAACATTCAGAGATCCCTGAAAGTTGTTTATTGTGACAAGGAGAGTAGGTAATATCTGGACACCATTTAGCACAGTCATGTGATAAAAGGAGACTACGTACTTATACCATAGATCTGAATTAATTACTCATAGATCTGAATTAATTACTCATAGATCTGTAGAAATTATTCATAGATCTGAATAAATTACTCATAGATCTGAATTAATTACTCATAGATCTGAATTAATTACTCATAGATCTGAAGAAATAATTTATTCAGATCTATGCTTATACTTCTCTTTCTGGAGGTAGGTTAAAACACTCCAATGCAGTGTTTTTCTTTATCACTGCATCACGTCACACTAGTGTTTTGTGAGAGAACGCTATCTCTCATCTCAGCTCAATTACATACTTTTGGGGACCTGATTGTTGTCCTCTCTCCCAATAATATATTTTGAATCCCCATTCCCGCTTTTATTCCAATCTTCTCGCTTGTTGGAATTGAGGTTTTTAATTTCTTAGCTATGATCATCTTGTCTACTCCGGTGCCTCCTTTTATCAATTAAAAGAAAACGATGCACAAGTAAGGTCGATTTCTTGATTTTTAATAATGAAAGTAGTCTATCAATATCATACTTATAACAGTGATGGCTAGTTAGTCTTAGATGATGATTTCATGTGGAAGTACATGCAATTTTAATTACTTAACTGTTATATTTCTTTTAAAAGTTGATTAGGTATGCCGTTGGACTGATGCTGCCCTACAATTAATGCGAACTTACCATTACACTTAATATTTTCTGAATCCTATGCTTAACTCTTTTCTGCATCTTTCCACTACCTCATTTATTCAACTAATCTTCCCCAATCAATCTAGCCCCACGGATATATGTTATTAGAGAATACATGCAACAAGATCGATGAAGAAGTCGAAGGATGGTTACAATTGTCCTAAATGGCTCAAGTAGACTAATTGCCCCTTTAATGAATACACATAAGATAATGTATAAAGCCCTGAAAGAATTAACACGGTACATTAAATACCTGAAACAAATTCTTGTCTTTTTACTCTTCCCTATCTGAGAAAGTTAAAAATATTAAGAAATTTTTTATAGCATACTATACAAATTGTTTTCATGACGTTTTCATCACTCGTAGTACTAGTGTAATTTGGTGGTCCAAGCGTCAATCACGTCTTACCTAATTTCAATTGTGGCACGATGCCGATTATAGATCCATAACCGTAAATCACTCCATCTTTTTGGTACACTCGGTAGCCATATTTTTTCTTAGGCAAGTGCAACATATGGCTTTGGAAAGGACATCCACAACCCATACCATTTGGAGTAAACCGTTCTGAAATAAAATATTGAGATGTAAGCATGAACTACGGAAGTGTCAAGGTCAAGCAGGTTTGTAGCAAACGCTGCATGGCACAAGAATCAATCACTAAATAACTCGACAGACATACGTAACTACATGATATTATGGTTAAATAAAACTGCACTCTTTAACGGGTAGAAACATTGACTATATTTAAACAACTTCAATGGTGTGAGTTGCCGCTCTTCACTTATAGAAGAGAGATAGGAATGCGGTGAGAAAATGTGACGTCACGATTTTGAACATTTTTGAATTAAGGGGAAAAACTCAATTTTCATGTTACCCTATTAGTGAGAACATCAATGGCCAAACTTGAGAGTGATGCCCTTTACCAACACGGAGATATCAAGTTTCAAAATTTTTGAATCTCTCTAACAAAACCCTCTTGTGTAATGCTGTTTCCTTACTTAAGGAACCAAGGAATATTAGCAGGGTTTTGACCAGAGATTTTTGAGATTCAAACGCCTCTAGTTTGAACACTATATACACTACTGGTCTGCTACTTTGGGAAACAGCCTATTCCAAGCTTGTCTTTTGATATCTGGAGTCAGATTGTACTATTTCTAAAACTTTTTATTTGTGACGTCATCACTTTCCCTCCGCCTTATGCTACGTGTCTAACTAAAAACGCAGGAATCTAATGAGTCAGGGGGACACTTTACTTCCAATGCGAATCAAAGAAAAGAGGTCTTTAATTTGAAGGGACACAATATTGCAAGGAAAATTATTTATCATCGAGCCCCAGTGTCTTTCTAGTATATTTTAAAAAAGTTATGTTAAGGAGCAAAATGCTTTCAAGAGATTCTAGCTGATTTATTTAAGAAAAGCAAAGGTGAATCGAAACTTGATCAGGAGCGACATGTACCAACTTAAACTTTCAAGTTTATTAGCATGCTTGACATGCAGGAACCTTACATAAAATGATTTTTGTCGTTTCAGGCAAAGAATACGAGTAATATGAGATCCTCAAATAGCAAAATATAGTGAATCAACAAAAAATTTTAAAGTTTTGCTCGAGGTGTCAATTAGAAACAAACAATACTGTGTTATGAAGAGGAAAATGTAATGACAACACGGCTATGTGCATCCTTCTTTCACATTTCACAATTTATTACTCTATTGGCATTGGTAGTTATTTATACTTCATTAAATTAGAAGAGAAAAGGCAGAAAGTAAAAGTGAAAATATAATAGCAGAGTATTGCTTTTTTATTCGTAAACATTTTGATATATTAACTGTATTTGACTATAAATCCATTCCATTTTCTCTTTATGGTGAAAATAACCTCATCAAGTCATTAACCTACAACTAAAAGGAAAAAACCCTAATTTTTGAGCACCTTCAAATACTGAGGAGTGGGAAAAGTATTGTTTGACAAAAGTTCGGGATGATGGGTGAAAGTTTCACTGTTTTTTGGGATTTGTTGACTAAAGTTGCATAAAATTGATGGAGTCCCTGCCAAAAACATCAGACATTATCAATGTGAGCATTTAATTTTGAAACACGTCAAACGCTTGATGTTGCAAATTTTTTTTCTCATGACGACCACAACTTTACCTCATTCGGAGAACTATGTGGAAAGGCTGTAGATACAGTTACCTTGTTGACAATTGTTAGAAATAACCATGTTTCGCCTAAAATAACATTATACTTTAATAAAATAGAAATAAATCAAAAATGCAAAAATAAGAAACGCTACATGGATTAAACTTTGAAAATATTCCACTTAACTATTTTGAGAAAAAGCAAGTCTTTACTTTAGCAGTCGTGTCTTTACCATTTTAATCTATAAACAGCACATATCATTCTAAGTAATCAAATGACAGTCTTATCGTATAGTAAACTCTTCCACGTACAAAGTTTTCTATTATTCTCTATAGTATTTTGTTAAACAGAATCCAGCAAAGATTAAGTAACTATGCTAGGTAAAAAACGTTTCGGATATTGTGAAGCAGGAATTACTGGGACATCAAAGAATCAGGGATCTCAGATCAAAGTAGTACTACCTTAGATTCGTGAGAGCACCAGGTAAATATCCTGGATCAGAATATAGTTGGCAAATATATCTTTTTTATTGGTCAACCGAGTAAAAGTGTCCGGTACTGAGACGTCAAGAGCACTTCGCAGATTCATGAGACCTCAAGCTCATGTGACCTAAAGTTGGTCACAAACTTCAACTCTATCTCTACATTCTTCTGGCACTCTATTCGTTTATGCTGGCTTGATCTCTTGTGCGGTTTCTTTCTCTTCAAAGACTCAGAAATTTGTTTCCTTTTCTATTCCGCCTATAATGTTTGGAAAATGTGACCTTTTCCGGCCCCCATTACAAACCTGTAAGTCATGACGAGGCAATACAGTTGATATATCGGTCACCCTGTTCACAGGCTTTCTGCAAAGAAGCGCTCCCAATCGCTTTCGAAAACTTGTTCTTATTAAAACATAAAGGAAAGGGTCCAGTAATGAGTTTACATACGACAGTAGCTTCAAGCCAAATAGATATTGAGACTTCCGATAAAGGATAGGATTTGTAGGCTGGTATGCACGGAGACACAGGAACCCAAAAAATGGCAGCCAGCAGCACAAGAAAATAACAAAGAGTGAAAATAATTTAAGAGCAAGTTTCACATTTTTCATTCTTCTTGCTTGCTGCTCCTTGCTTTGTGAAGAGACACCTTTGATATTTCCTCTCCTCTTTGCAACTATAATGATAACCAGAAAGGAAATTAAAGTTATTAATGCTGGAAGCATAAATGCGAACGAAAAGTTGAATGTTACCAAAGTCTTGTAGTCTTTTTCTATGGCTGTGTCTGCAATATTTATAGCTGTGAGGATAAGAGCATAACTCCAAGGAATAAAGCAAAGGCCTACAGCTATTTTATTTGTCAGACACCTTTTGTACCAAAAAGGGTATAAGACGCATAACATCCTTTCCACTGATAAAAGCGCCAGATTTGATACAGTTAAGGTAATCAGCGTCAGATCAATGTCATCCCATATCTTTGCCAGTGAATGAAATGTACTCCGATTAAATGGTAACTCCAATACCTTGAAATGAAAATACAAATGCTCCCACCACAAAATCGTTAACCAGAGTGGAATTAAAACTGCCCCCACCAGAATGTCACCGATTGCCAGGTTGGCGGCGATTATATTTGTTGCAGATTTTTTCAGCTTTGAAGATAAACAAACTAGCAGCAAGATAACGGTATTACTTATCAGTGTTAAGAAGCCGATAATAGCAGAGAATACGACAAATGTTATAAGCTGGCTTTTACTGAAGAAGATATTGTCTGTGTTTTGCGCAGGTTGATAATAATAACATGGCATCAGTGATGAATTAGTCGGAACGGACGATCCTAGAGCGCAGTGGAGTGTTTGACTCCCGTTAGGGAATAGACATGTGCCAAAAAGGCTTGTATCCATTGGAGACGATGCGCAGTAATTCTCGTAGCTGATGTTTTTATCTTGTGGATAACAAAGGTACTGATAATAGTCACTGACAAATGTACTAGTAAGGTTACAGTACGCAAAGTTTGGATAATATTTACACGGATAGCACGTCCCATAAATCCCAGCATAGCTATTACTCATCCTTGCTGAGAGACTTTGGTTATAAAAATAATAACTAAATATAGATGTGACTTATAAAGAATATACATAAAATAAGGCCGAGAGGGAATTAATCCAGCTGCAGTGCTGTTTTGTCGTGTACATGTTCTCCAAATTTTTGTAAAAATTATACCATTGCCCATCCAAGTCTCCAAGCAAACGTATAGCAACTTTGGATGTAGTGCTATGCATCTCCATTAAATTCGACGACAGGAGTGCCATGGAAATACAGACGTTATTCCTTAAATTAAGTTGAACCTCTCACAACATCGTCTTGCAAACCAACTGAAAGACAGAATAGCTCATCGTTGAAAATTTCCTGGAAATTTCGAAGCACTCCTATGTTAATAAGTTCCCGAACGCTACTCTTGTGGCCGTTTCCGTAAGTGTAATTAGTTTATTCAACAGAACGCTAATACTCTAAACGTGTTAAGTTCAAACGTCTAGGTCTTGTACAACTAGGAAAATATCAATTAGTTTTTCGACAGCACCACTTCTCATTGTACGTATTGATTTGACTTGATGAAACATTCTGCGATGATAAATGAATACGAGACAGAATACAAAAAGCTGAGTGTACAAAGCTGAGTAAACTTTCACCTTTTATCATCAGAATTTGAGAAAGCGCCTATTGATGGTATTAAATTAAATTTAACTAGCACTTATGATTCGAAATAAAGAGTGTTAACCTTTTACTAAAGTGCCTTGTTTCCTTGATTATCATCAAAACAAGTAATGTTGAAAGAAGGCTTCAAAGCAAAGCCCAAGGCTTCTTTTAAGGGATTCAGGTTTCTTTCTAGCTCAGATTGGATTCAGAAACATAGAGCATCGAGAAAGCAATTTAATTAGCCGTTTTGCAAGTTTGAAGTCGACGTCTTAGCTTGAAAGTCGGAGGTACTTCACACCTCATTTATCAATGCTATCTGATCAAGACAATCAATTGATGTAAACTCACTCCAAATGATTGAATTATCAGTCGGTCAACGATAGAAGTTCCCGTTTCCGTGGTTTGATTTGCAACGCAAAGATAATGTTTAATGAAAATATATGAAAACATCGTAATTAGCTACCCTTTACGTCTTAATTGCACCCAGAACATTCGATAAGTCTAAAAATGCCGGCATACCACTTTAAGTGAATTACGGATAGAAAGGGAAGACTAGTAGCTGAGTTATGAAAGAAGCCAAGAATAAAAAAATCGATCAAGGAAAGTGGAAAGCTATTATGAAGTTAAAAGTACTCGTTTCAGGTACAGGTATCTTTCCAATCATTTCTAATGTGTTCTTACATCTGTGTTTTGAGGTAGATTTTACAACTTCATTGTTATGGATACACAGTTACGTACGGTCATTTTAGTGCTGAACACAAAAATCTGCATGTGCAATTTGCACATTTGAAATGACAGTATTCAATGTTAAGACTTTTAACCTTACTAAAGTTAAAACTTTGTCTTGCATACGGTTTCTTTGAAATGAGCAACTTTAGTTTCTTTACAGAAACAGACTATGTATCGTACCGTATTTCCTTTAATAAAAGCCGCCCTCTGATAAAAGCCCCACGTCCAGCTGGACATTTGAAATAAACACCGCATCATGAAAAGGGGTGTTTGTTAGAAAACAGACTGTATTTTAAAATTTTACGTAAAACAAGATCTAACAAAAGTTTATATTGTTTGAGATGATATTTACTTGTAATTTTCGCATTTACCACAAAATTTTTTAATGTTTTTTAAAACATTAGTTTACCTGATTAGTCATTTTTACATAAACGCCGCCCTCTGATAAACGGCTCCCCTTGACAAATACCTCACCTAAAACGTGGATTTCTAAATAACCGTCGCGGAGTTTATAAGAGGAAATACGGTATTGTTAAGGAAAATTCGCTGTGTTCCTGCTTTTGCAGTTGGGGCTTTGAGTTCTAGGTGCCATTTACTTAAGGTACACAATAATGTATGGTTTTGGTGTCAGATAGGCCTTTCAGTTGCACGATACTGGATAGCTTCTGCCAGCCAACCTATGTTGTGGTAAATTTGCTTTGGTTGTTTCCGTTTGTATGCTATTAGATACCAAAATATATGTCATTAGATACCTTTTGGAACTAATTAGATTTGATGTCATAATCCCAGTGTCTAGAAATTTCTAATGTTCAACATCATCCACTGAGGGTTTAGAGCTATTAACGTAAAAATTGATTTCAAAACATCGGAGAAAAAATTCCACCTGATGGCCTTTGGTGAAGTGGTTACACTCTAGCCAAAGTATATGACGTCATATTAAACAGAATCCTAAGGATGTGCGATCTCCATAGTCCACTAGCCTATATGATGATTCATGTGCGTTACAAGCTGTAAACAGTGTTCTATATAAGACTTGATCGACCCGTCTTTACTAATTAACTTTAAGAATATCAAGATCATCGCAGGCTTTGAATCCCAAATAATATCAGATCACAGTGGCTGAAGTTTGCCGGTGATAGCGTGAGAAGCCGGGATGAGCTAGTATCCAAACTATTACTCTGAAACCCCAAGTATGGTCAGAGGAAACAGGACAGACCAGCACTCACCTAAAGAAGGACACAGGCTTGATTTAGCAGACTACTATGGCTGACAGAACAGTATGACGTGCCATCACCGCTTGAACAGACAGATGACTGACACAAGCGTGACGTCGTCAGACCTGCCAACTTTTACGTTCTGCCGTGAGTCTCAAGGCTTTTATCTTTTCTCACTTTCCTCAATCTCACAATTTTTGCAGGAAAATCATTCTGAAATAAAATATTAGCTGTAAAACAAAAAGATGAAATTTTTTTTGAAAGCTAGTGACTTAAACTTATGAAGTGATAAGTGAATAAAGCAGACCTCTACATGGTTACATTTATGCCGTGATTACAGTGTGGAGGTTTGTTACTGTGTGATTATCGATCCCTAAGTGATGGTGACATTACTTTCATCAAAGGAAGATGTATCTTTTTACAACAGGGAAAACAAATAAAGAAATGAAGGTAACTCTCAGAAAAAACACTTTATGACTGCCAACAATGAGCGGACGCAACAAGCTCCAGTCTCAGTTTTAGCCGCTCAAGGAAGGGTGCGATGGTATGGACATATCTTGCGCCTGCTTCCGAGTCATCCAACCCGCGCGTTCCTGGATTTTAGTCCGTCAGCAGCAAGATGGAGACGCCCACAAGGCGCACCTCGCGCTTGATGGCTTGATGTCGTCGCCAAAGATCTGCGATCCTGTGGAGTGCCTCTATCTCAAGCGGAGCAGCTCGCTGCCGATCGTCAGCACTGGCGAACAGTTGTGTTGCAAGTTGGTTCTACGCACCGCACAGTGCTCGAGGATTAGTGAGTGAGTGAGTGACAATGAGAACAGAGTTTGTTTAATTTAAGTCAAGAAAAAGTAGAATCTCACTATTTGTTGTAGAATCTCCAGATATTTTTTCATGGGTATCAAGATATTCCTTTATCAGGGGTTTGCAGGTCTGCGAGGTGTAAATGTCACCTTTGATTAATGCTCTCGTGACAAGAGGAAGAAAAATGGGACGACGGTTTCCGATGAATAATATTACTATCCTGGAAGTTCCAAACGGGTCCATAACCTTAACTCGTATATCCTAATGGGGTGGGGTTTTTAATGGATTTGGAGCTTCTAAGGCAGTTAATTTTCTCTCAATCAAAGTGACTCATGTAAAAGTGAAGAATTTAGTACGGATGAATCTTACAGTATAAACTGCAATATTTCAACAAAACCTTTAATCCACAGCCGGCATGATTCCTTTGTAGTTAATAATCCGTCATGGCATTAGCACCATTCGTTTTTGGAAACAGCTTTAGGTTACTATAGACAACCTGCATGGGATCAAATGTTGTTTGGCATCTCTATGGAGACCAATATTGTAACTTGGGGTTTAAACATTATTACACAATATAACCAGTAAAAAGGTCGTGGCTTGCTGTTGTTTAACTTCTTAACATGTTGTCTACCACGTTTGGCTTAATCTTGTCTATAACTTTTCTGCACTATGCTGCAATATTTAGAAATTGTTATCTGTGATAATCTGGAGAACATTTCTGGTGATAACGTCGAAGGGAGGGGCATTTTTGGTTGACGAAAACACTAATCTTGTGACATTTTTGGCTAAAGGGTAGATTTGTGTGAGCTGAAGCAGATACAAACTTTCCCGATTTCATTATTTAATATCTTTTGACTTCCTTTTCGATTGAGAGTGCAGAGAAGAAGGGGATAAAAGTACGATAGTATGACAAAAGTACCTATCCGTGATTATTTTGGATAGAAGAATGCTCCAAACTTCAAATTTTGTACGCCTTTTCTTTTCTAATTTTAGTGGTATACTCGATTTCGAACGTAGCCTATTCCCCAGCCAGAGTGAGCAATGTCCTGGGGAGAGAGCACATTTACAGGAGTGGTCTCCCGTTGCCTTCCCCAACCGATAGTCTTTATATCGGGCTAGGCGGGATTCGAACCCACAACCTCTGGCAT
>JAAAKL020009890.1:0-14765 GCA_010016065.2 Carybdea cf. marsupialis auct. non (Linnaeus, 1758)
TCCTAAGACAATCTTATGCGCTTGTGCACTTAATGCTGGATGATAGGAAAGAACCAGCGTATCCCTGTCTTTGTTATACATATATAGATACCGATATATATATATCGGTATCTACGTATATATATGAATAATGCGATAGAATGACTAACAGTTTTATACATTCGATTATCCCCCACCCCTATCTAAACATTTTTGATTTTCACTTACTCTCCTCCCTTTAATACAATGCTACAAATTTTCAGGAGTTCAAGTTTGTATCCAATTAACCCTTTATTAGGATCCATCTTCACACTCTAGCATATACTTGATATTCTAAGGAACATTACTTTCTTCTTCTAGGCGACATCGGAGGGCAACTTGGACTCTTCCTCGGATCCAGTATCCTTACATATCTGGAAGTATTTGACTGTCTTGCAATGGTTGTGTATACTAAATATTTTGAGATGTTTAAGGAAAAGGGCACTCGGATATGATATAGAAAACGATCACTTGTATGTATACGGCACTGTTTGTATATTTATCATTACTAACAAAGAAAATACTATAAGCTGTTCATTCAAAGGGCAGTGTACTAACTTAACACTTGCAGAGATTCTGTTGTATTTATAACTTGAACTGAAAGGATAACGTTTTGACCTACAAGTTAAAAGTTGACAGTGAAAGGCACAATACTGTGCAGAGCGAGTTAGTTGGAGTAAAGACGTCATCAACTATGCTGCACTGAAAGTACAACTTTAATAGTCAGATAATTGCATGTCTAAATCTACCGCTTCATTATTTTTATTGCGGAGTTTGTAAGTTGGCATTTGTTTTCCAGATAAGCAGTAAATGAAAGCGATTAACGTTAGCTAGCAGTTTCTTCAGAACTTTATCGTCAGATCGCATCCTAGTTTAACTTGTAAAAATACATTGGTATTTCACATATTCTTTTATCTTTTAATGTGTTTAAATACATCATTATAAATCATTACCTTCAAAATTGATAGCTTCCCCTCCCAAACAGAGATCTCTCTATCTTAACTCATTCACAAAACTTTGATTCTTTGAAGAGCGCTGAACATCAAAAAATCTTGTTCATCAGGGATGGGTATTTTTGTGATTCTTGCATTTGTAATTGCTTGCTGATTCTATGGTACACAATAGTTCTGGGATATAAAATACTAATAATTTAACGCGACTACCATTTTGGTAAATTTCTATGTAGTATGCACTCTTAACTATTATTGAGAATATCTGAGATTGGCTGTTGGGTCTTGTTGCGTCAAAGTAATCTTAGATTTGCAAATTCTAATGAAAAAGTTTAATTTTTGGCGCAAATGTCTGTATGCCAGAGGAGCTTACGTTTTATTTCCAGACTAAAATAGGCTCTGTTTATAATCACTCGTGTTTTTTAAAGACGCGTAAATTATTCACAAATTATTTTTTACCGATAAACTGCAGGCTTCTTTCTTCTGACGAATATAGCTTCCATAGCTAAGGAATGAAAAACGAGTCTTTTCTCAAACTCCAAAAGCATGTTCTTGTTTGTATTCATCACAAACCTGGTTCTCAATAAAATATTGGAAGAGTGGCCAGTCACTCTCTTGGGATACGATGTTAGTTTTGCAAACACGACTTGGTAAAAGTTTCGATGTTCAACTAAGTTTTCTCATGATAGGAGGCACATGTTGCGCGATTCTGTTCTTCAGTCACTGCGTCGTACGTCCTACGTAATTGGCGTTACTGCAAACGTTAGTTTGTAAAGCTATAAACTTCATTGGTGCAATAGAAAGCATATCCTTATGGGTTAAAGGGAACAAGTTTGGGATTAGAATAAACAACGCACGGTTTCACTATGAAAAATTCTGTCGTCGCTACTCGATTTATATCCTTCTCAAATTTTAATGAAACATTGACCATCCACGATTTTGCGGTTGTTTGCTAGTTTTTGGTATTAGAGAAAAAAGGTGGGACTTGGTGCGATCCATGGACGGTATGGCAACATGTTGTCTTCACAATATCACAACATAAGTGTCAATCACATTCTGTCATTGTTAAGAAGATGCAGCATTTACACAGTTCTTTTGCATCCTTGCCAGATCTAACCCTTTTGAGATGCTGGGAAAGTCCCAACTTTAATTTAGGAGCCACATTCTGAACGGTGGTAATTGCTACTTAAAAAAGTAACGCTATTTACTTAAAAAGTTTCCACTCAAATGCAAATCATGCAAGAAAAGAGAGGATTGGAAAGACTCAGTCCTCTACATGTCATGTATGGTACAAACTGTAACAATGAACGAAGTTCCGGGTACCTGTCCTGATGAAGCAAATGTTGGTGTCTCAGTTTTTTACAAGAGCCCTCATCAGAATCCTACTCCAACATAACAGATAAGATAATACCTCAACCTTAAATAATGGAAAATAACGATAATTCAATTTGCAACAATTTTGCTAATGTAATGCTCACTTAAAAAGGAAAAATGTTCTTGTTTAAAGTTGCATGAAACAAAACTTGAATAATTGAAATGGCACTGATCGCATCAAAACGTTGTTACGTGCATACCTATGAAATCAGACGAAGTTAAGTATTTGAATAAATATACCTTTGAAACCCAAACTGTTTCTTGAAACATGGGTTTGGCATATGCTAGACTTAGAGAAAGTACTCTAAACATGCCAAAGAAGTGTTCTTCTGTGCTTCCTGATCTTCTAAGAGGTGAAGGCAAATCCGACCTGGTGCCAGTCTTCTAAATATCAGCTGATGTACGCATCTTCTCATACAATGCCTCGTGCATTGTCACTCTTACTTAGTAGAGCAAGCTATCTCTGTTTAATTATTTCCCTTAG
This sequence comes from Carybdea cf. marsupialis auct. non (Linnaeus, 1758), assembly GCA_010016065.2. Classification (NCBI taxonomy): domain Eukaryota; kingdom Metazoa; phylum Cnidaria; class Cubozoa; order Carybdeida; family Carybdeidae; genus Carybdea; species Carybdea cf. marsupialis auct. non (Linnaeus, 1758). The sequence continues at coordinate 2,827 of JAAAKL020009890.1, forward strand.
TCTCAAAGACGTCCTCCGCGAGTGTTTGTCATTGCTTTTAAGGTCAAATCGGTACACAGCATTTCTAGTCTGTTTACTGGGTAATTCATCTTAGAGAACTAACGTATGTAGATATCTGGCTCCAAGCAATCAAATGGTTTATTTGCTGGATAACGATTCCATTTTTGACGGGACTTTTCAAACATAGCAGAGCGTTTTCCTAATCATGGGAAACAAAAATAAACGGAACAATTACCTAGTTGATGGACAGGTAAACGATTCTAAATTTTTAGATAGGTTTCAATACTACTTTCCACTAAAATTGATGGAAGCCGTCACGCTGAGAATGTCACGAAAAGCCTCTAAATTGTGCAACGCATTAGCAGGAGATCAGATTCTGATACCCCTACAGACAAGTGCATGAGCTAAATTTATCTTATGTCTTATTGGAGTAGCAGGTACCTAACAGGTATAAAAACCACTAAATGTTGTCTTACGACAATAGACTTATCAAGAATGAGGTAACTTTTGCTAACTAAAACATCTAGAAAAGAACGACGTCCTTAGTGTTACGTCATTATCATTCTCACAGGTAAAATCTCAAGGTTAACGTCATATATTGCAGGAACCCAAGAATTTACGAGTCTGATCCTTTTCCCTATAAAGGACAAGTGTCTCGTCCACGTAAAGAACGTAAATATGTGCACTGACTGACATAGAATTGCTAAATACCAGACGTTCATCAAGAAATTGTTCTAGGGTAGAACCTATGTCTACTCCATCATGGCTACCTGCCTATTTGTAATATCATTAAAGCCAAGTTCTGCATCCTATGACGTAACTGTGATTAATTCGCAGAATACGTCCTTGTTCATTAATGGCAGATTTACGTCACCGTCCTACAAAAGCTCAGTACAAATGCTAATCTTGTCATTCAAAGCGATGCTAATAAAGAGACTGATCATATTTGACGACTGAAAAAATATACGGATCTCACTGGCTGGAAAACACCGGAGACTTATTTTTATAAACAAAATGTCCTGTTTTCAGCCTTCGAGAAGCTAAATTCATGTCTAAAACCCTCTTAGGAAGCAGTGTTGCTGCATGAAGAGGGGAATGCCAATATGTTAGCAAGTGTGAATGGAACTTTTTAGAAACACGTAGGCATAATGTCCACAAGCCACTCGAAAGGATGTTCATGCAGCTAACTAACCTTAATAAAAACCTAGTTAAAGAACAGTATGACACACGCAAGAGCTACGTATCTTGGGTTGGAAGCAGAACAGCCTTTTTGACGGTCCATGAGGAACAATACAATGCGCATTTGCTGCGAGGCTGCTACATGAGATAGATCTGTGTAGCATTAATAAAAACTGACCAGTTCGCCATTTTGCTAATAATAAGTTTCTCGAGGGATGTTCATAATTTGAATGTCTAACGGTCTCTTCTAGGGGGAGCATAATTTTTTGAGTTGACCATCAAAACAAAACAGTGTGATGTGATATACCCTTTTATTCCTAGAGAGTCTTACTTGAACAGAGAATTATTTCATTGTCCCTGAATAAAAGTCTTCGTTTAATTAGAAATACGACCTAATCAACACCAAAAGGCGCTGCTCCAATCCAGTATTTCATTTTTAATTCATGTATTTGTTACTGCAGACAGGAGTCAACAAAAAAGGATGCATTACAATGCAGACTAGCTGTCAAACTGAATCTTGCCTTTGCTGATCTTTCATGTAGTTGCGACATTTTCCTACTTCATCAATTTCAAAATGTAGCCTCCTCAATAATTCTGTCACAATCACGGCGATGGTAAGAGCTGCATTCATAAATGTTGTCCTCCGTTGCTATGTTTCATGTGAAAAGTCCTATTGATAACTATCATCTCTATTAACTTTGGTTTAAACTTAACTTGGTAAATAGTGGCACTAAGAACCTGAAAATTTATTCATTCATACGAATGATAATGAAAAAAAGATTGAGAAAGAGAAAGAGGACGAGAAATAAGTACAATTAAGATGGGAATGCGATTGCTGATTATAGTTACGTCGATGATGATAGCAATAATGAGATTTCAGGAATTGTAACTTAAACTAGCAATCTGTTAAATGAACATTTGGTACCCCTAACAGTTGGGATTTAAAATAAGTGTTTTCATTGCAGATAGATTTGAGGCAAGGTGTACAGTGAAATAGTTGATAGAAGTTCAGTTTTGATCCATTTTCACCTCATTACATGGAGAGTTACATGGTCAAAATCAATACGGTTAATGAGTATTGATATTATGAGAAAGACAAGTTTAAGGCTGTTGATGTCAAGTCATCAATAGGAAGTAGCTTTCCACTCAAACCTCTTCATCGAAGATTAACGCCTAACACCATAATAAAAGACAAATATCTTGGCAATTTTTGCCTTGAGAGCGCATTATTACAGTTTGTGGCATCTTTCAGTAAAAACCATAAATAAATGTTAACTCAAGTTTCCAATCATAGCAAAAGTGTTTACCTTTTACTGCTTTTGATTTGGAAAGAATTAGAGCAGACCACACATTTTTCTTGTTGTGAAAAGTTCAATTAAAAGGCGGTGACAATCCAATCTTGACTGATGCATTTCATTAGTCTGACTGTACTATCATGAAAAAGATACCCCAACTGGCAAATTATTTTGGCCGGAAAGGACGGAACAAAAATATAAAACAGACACGCAAACGTGCAAAAATCTGTCTATTAAGAGATTCATATTTTTCTTGAGGGAACTACCTCCTACTTCAGAAATTCAACACCAGTTAACTTGCATTAGTTAGTTCACTAGTTACTTAAATAGTTTAGTTATCTATAGAGTTTTGTCGGAGATCTGCTGACGGTTATCTTAGCAAACACTTGATAGATAGACAACATGGAAAACTGAAAATGAGAAAAAGTTAAGTATGTAGAGTTCCTGTAGATCTACATGCAGCCTCTAACCTGCAAAACAAACTGAACAGTTTCCAGGTTGTATGCAGAGTTCATACTGAACGGTAAAACACCTCATAAAATCAAATTACCAAAAGCCTAGCCTTCTTACTTGTACTATAAAACATTAAAGAAGTACTTTGATTGACACATACTAAAGTTAAAGGCAATTATTTGTATTAGACAATAAATTAAGTTTATCTTTCTTCATTTGATATTATTAACTTGTTATAAATCAGACTGCAAATATCGTAACATATTATATACGTCCTAGGTATTGAGATAAATTTGTGCAATATTTGTGCAAGATTTCAAATTGCATATCTTATACTAAAAAGAACCAATCCTAAAACGCCAGGTTTCTGTTTAGATCTTCCCTTGCGTTACCATTTTGTTATCAAGGAACTCATTCTCATGGACCGGATTTATAAAACTGAAAGGGATGATGGTTCTTATGTGATCCTCTTCAGTGCTACAAGGTGATATCTTTTTTACGTATAGTAGAAAGATTAGAAACAATTGCAGCCAGTTTGAGATAAATAGGCGGAGTTACTAGTATGTGCCATTGGTAACTTCCAAGATCGATGAGAAGCAGAGGTTACCTGCCAGTGCAGCCTCCGTTAATCAATCCACCAGCAAAGTAGACGGAGTGCGTGAAAATCATTCGCTCTGGTTCATCGTACCACCTTAGTGTTTTCCTATGAGAGAAAAATTAGCAAAATATACATTTTACAGCAAGAAGTTGCAAACTGATAGAGCTAATACATATCACATTAACAAGGGATGATGTACATAAGAACGGAATAATTAGAGTTCAAGCTATACCATATAAATGCAATGGTGAGTGAAAGCAAATCAAATAAACTCATTTTTAGTGATCTTTAACCTTTATTGTTTATAATAGCTCAATTTTTAAAGACATCTTGAGTAATTAGGGTTTTCGCATTAACGATTTTATCATCTTTAATGAATGCAGATCTATGATAGAATTCTTTTCTTTTAAAGATAAATTGTAAGAGAAATAAAGTAAAGGAACGGAGTTGCTTTACGTACTGCAATTTTTCCAAGAATCCTATCCTCTCAACATATATTCTCTGTTACCTTTATACTTTCATTTTGGTTATATACATCTTTTAATGTTAAGTTTCCTCCGATCTTGTATAAGAGGAATGTTGTCAAGGTATTAGAAATTGCCAATTAAGATTTGGGTACATACAGAGTATAAATATTCCAGAAAGTGCGGCTACACCTCTCTTACCGCTTCCACCAACGTGAGTTTTACCTAATCGTATTTGATACAAAATGGAACATTGATACATTAACTGTTCATCATTATCATTATTTGGTAAAGATTAATTGCAAGTAATTCGATATTTTCTCTCTTCTTTCTTCTTAATTATTTAGTTTATTAATTTATTATTTGTTGCTTCTTCTGACATCCTAAATAGAACAAAGAATGAATTGGTGCCTCAATTGGTAACGTAAGGAAGAAATCAACAAATTTAACTATTTTTTCTTGAATATCATAATGTCTCTATCATCACTTCATCTGTAACACTCTGTGCATACTCTGCTCTTTCAATTTAAAAATGATAAATAGCACAAAGGCTGTATACATCGATATAAACTAAAACATGCATTTACAAAGAAGATCCGAATGTTATCTCTTGATACAGCAAAATAAAATCAAGTGGCTCGTTTAAATTTAAACAACTTTTAGTCAAATTGGACAGTTTAAAAATTATTTTTCGATGCCTTGAAATCAAAAGTAGCATCTTTACGCTGTTAGAACAATGCACAAACTCATATATAGACACTGCCGGCATAAGGTGAATAGATCCTCATAAATTATTCATGTCTGTAAAGTTTATGCATTCCCCAGCTAAAACAAAATGGTTGCATCAAGAGAAGTGACGATCTGGGATGGAGGAGGGGAGATGTTTATTACCATTTTTGTCAAATGGTGAATGTAGAAAAAAATTCATTCCACTATCTTTTATTCGTAGCAAATCATAAATCTAGTAAAACTGAAATTGCTTCTTGTTTTGGAGCAGCCAAGTAAATTTGCATAAAGCAAAATATCAAATAACACCAATTATTCAGATATATGATATTGAATTTAATTCTATCAAAAGATCATCTGTAATTGGCATATGTTCTTTGTCCTCAATTCAGAAAACAATCGATTGTTTAGTAAGCTGTCTTAGCTACAAAATCCTGGTTTTTGTTGCTAGTGTCTGAATATAGCTAGTGTTGTATAAGCATGATCATCAGAGTAATTCCTTGCCAACATATCGAAGCTTAGAAATGAGGGTGAGCAGAGCAAGCTGCGCTGGTGGGTTTTCCCTAGCCCCATGTTGTAAAAAGTTATTCTATCTATCCTTCCAAATGGTCATCAGTACTACTATGAAGTATATATTCTTGACATTGGTTGATACACTGCTAAAAAGCTATTTTTCCCACCTAAATGAAATCCAGCAGCACATGGCACACAAGTTGATATGTAGGTACACACCAAGTTTATATGAAACTTGTAGTCTACTTTTACTGTAGAAATCAGTTGTTTTTAATATTTCTGTACATATTACTCGTCTGTAACCATACTGTACGTTAATGCAAAGATAGGTTCGTAAAAGATAGGAGGTGAAAGGTTCATGAATTGTAGAAAAATGTCTAAATCCTCCTTTCACTTGAGGCTCAAAAAATATAACTCCAATCGAGTTGGATAAAATCAAAATTATCTGAAGCTGTTAGTCAATGATAAAGATGAACAAATCTTAGAGAAAATGAAATGTGTTGCACCAGGATTCGAACCTTGGAACTGAATTGCTGCTGCTTGCTTTACCACCTAAACTAAAAGGCCTCTTATGTTACCAGATTCCATTTTCTCTACTAACTACACTGCATCGAAGTTCTTCACCGTTGCACATCAATGTCCAGCTGTAACCAATTTTGGAGGCCAATTATTACTAAACATCAGCCAATAGTGCATTCCATCTTTGGGTACATTATTATGGTATCTTCCTCACGTGTCAGGAGTAGAGCTGAATTTACCTGGATTCCTCTTTGGCAATTTCTCTTTTATTGAGGAAAGGCATTATTGAACCTCGTCTTCAGAGGTTTCATATACCTTAGAATCACTTCTGTTAACTCGACTACCATAACTCAATTGTATCTAAAATGATGCAGTATTTGAATATTCTTTTTTTCAGTCTTTTGCCTGATTCGATTTGCACTGGATTCATCTGATTATTAATAGAGAAAGACTATGAATTCTAAGGATGGAAGTGAGCGAGATTTAACTGGTGGAATTGAAGGAAAGGACGCAGCGTCGGGAGAAAAAGATACAACTCAAATCGAACAGGATATACCAGGGGAAGGATCGCACAAAGATAATTTCGATATCGATGTAAAGCATGATGCTGCTGCGCCTACATTTCAGAACCAAATACATAGTGAAAATGACAAAAGTATAAATATTGACGATGATAACCCCCAAAACAGTGATAACATAGAGAATGTACCGAATCTGACTGAGGGAGTTAAAAGAAATATAATTGACGAGCCAGAGGGCGATGATGATGTTTTTAAGGACGCTTCTCATTCCGCTACAGCAGGTACTAGTAAACAGAAGGGAGAGAGAGCAAAATCGGAGGGATCAGGGGAGCCATCGAAGCCCCCTTATAGTAGACGAAGAGCTAAATCTGTGACGTATCGCAAACCAAGTGTAAGTGACGAAAGTAGTCCAGAGTTGACAAGCAAAGAATTGTTTTTACGACCAAGAGGAGACTCAAGTTGCCAAACCCCGCGAACTGATGAAGAATGGTTAAGCATAGCTGAGGAAGCAGGTGAAGTTCGAAGAGAATCAGAACCACAGGTTTTCATTCCAAAACGATACATTCTCCTTTTCATGACATTTCTAGGATTTGTGAATATCTACTCCTTACGAGTGAACTTAAACGTAGCCATTGTGGCAATGGTCAATAATAAAACTGTGATATTACATACTGGTGAAATTCAGCAACAGGTGAGTGAAGCGGCAATTGTTACGTTTCAATAAATTTTTTCTTTGCATTGATTTCCCCCCACAATTATATGGAATTTTACTGAATAACGTGCGGGTCTTTGATCATTTGTATTCTGGTTGAGGTACTGGTTTAAGGTCCGTTTGGGGACGTTATTGAGCAGGGACGACGGGAGGAGAAACTGTTGAGTATGTAGCATCCACCTTCCTTTCTGAATTGTCAAATCTGAATTTGACATTTTGCGCTTTACTGTTGCAACAGTATATTCTATGCTCATGTGTAGCGTAACACTAGATATGATGCGGGAAATGTGTCCTTCGGGGATTTTAGGAAGTTACAAATGCAAATTTTGCACTATGAGTATAGTCATTCATGGGAAATGAATAGCTGAATTACAGTCCAGCATCTCAGGTCTGTGGCTGGCAGCATATTGCAGGGGGAGGAGGGCACAGTTCCTGTATTTTGCAATAACGTCTTTTTCGCAAAAACTAACAGACAGATACACCTGTAAACAAATACAGAGCTGAGTTAAAATCGATTATCAGAAGTCTAATAACTATTGCACACTAACTTTAAAGCAAAAACTCCCTCGGGTTTTTTTCTCGAGGGGCGAAATGTCTCAAACCTAACCGGTAGGGGGCAATGCCCCCATGCTTCTTCCTCCGCAGTTATCCGACTGCACCATGTACGGCCTCCTTTGACTTTGAGATCGTAATGCTTCCTACGCTAAGTATAGTATACAGTAAAGACGTATCGACTATGACAACTAAACAATCCTGAAAAGGGACTACATGATTTCATATCCTTATGCGCTATATATCGGACCAACATTAAGCAAATTCTATCTATTCTCAAAGTATGAATAAAACAATAAAACAATCTTCAACGTATTATTATGATGGAATGGCATAAAACTAGTAATAAAATGATGATGTTAGTCTGATGATAGAGGTCTTGATACTTATAATTAGTTACAAATAGTAATCATAATCAATCAAAGAACAATAATAATGATGATGATAATAACAAAAATATTTGTACTTATTGCTTATTTGCTTATTTTTTTTCTAAACAGGTCGCCGAGTTTCAGTGGGAGTCACATTTGCAAGGTAACAAAGTTCTAACAGAATGCTACCTCTTTAGTGTGGTAAACGTAGCCTAACCTAACCCTCTGAAGGTATATTTTCTAAAAATTTTAAGTCGTCACTTAAAATAGGTCATATCAATAAGCACTAATTTTAGATTTTATTTTTTGTGTTTTTTAATTTCAATGAAAACAGAGCACGCACGGAAAGAGGTCTTCTTTATCAAATATTTCCTTGTTATTCCCTTTTGTCACCGTGACTTTGCAATTTTATACTCTTTCTCACTGTTTGTTAGCTTCTCAAACAAGGAAACAGACTACTTTCCCTACTAAAATTCTATTTCCATCATGTCGAAATGTAAAAAGGTAACTTATGCTGTGAATTTTTGTTAACAAGGAAATACAATAAAATAAAGTTTAAAGTAAAATAAGTCAATGAATTTTGCACTCAGGGGTTCAATGATTAGGACGGAAATGCTAACTTCAGATTTTGTACCTTAAAAAAAACCAAACAATGACATCCCTTATGAACTCTTGATTATGCAATGGAGTTACCTGCTTGAAAAACCTCATAAAATTTTATAACTCCCACATGTTGATTTCCTTTAATTTTGCCATCCTTGCTTTTTCGTTTTCCAGCATTTATATTACGAATATTTCTTCTTTCTCTGCCTTTCATCTTTCTCCCCTCTTTCACTTGTCCCTCTTTCATCTTTTCTCAGTTGCTTCCCCATTATTCATTTCTCCTGTTTCCTGCATGTTTGTTAGATACGTGTTCTTTTAATGTTGAAAGTACGTACACATACTCTGGTATAGAGATAATTGGTATTGTAGAACTTGAATGTAAAAAGAGATTATTATTTATTTGTCAAAGCTTTCCAATCAATCCTCGTGAGGACAATTACATCGATACTAAACTAGATATAAACCAACAAGGCTTTAAAGCGTAATAACTATAAGATTGGAACAAAGAAGATAACATCAAAACAGTAATAAACAATGACGATGAGTAGCTAATTACTACAAGAAAAATTGGGAACACGTGTTACGGAGACAAAAGTCAGAAGAATAGGAATTTACTGGAGTAAAGTACGATGTTAATGACTACATCAAATATAGAAATGATAGACAACATATTTACACAGAGTTTACAATAAAGACACGGTAATGCATTAACAAACTAATAAAAGACTGAATACAAACGTATGTCTCTTACAATTTTTTCACAAATTTTTAGTACGGACTAATTTTCTCATTTGCCAAAATCAAGACTTTTGTATAACACTTTTACTTAAATATGACATTTTTCCTCTAAGTTTTCAATGAAACAATTTACTTTGTTTAGGGATCGTCCTTGGTTCGTTTTACTATGGCTATTGGATTTTGCAAATCCCTGGAGCATGGATTGCCATGAAACTGGGTGGCACTCGTGTGTTTGGATACGGAGTGTTGTTAGCTTCTTTACTGGCCTTGATTACCCCAGTAGCTACTCGATATAGTGTATATGCTCTGATAGGAGTTCGCGTATTTCAAGGCCTATTTCTGGTAAGTTATTCAAACAATTTTAGAATGTTGATATGAAAGCTAGCTAGATGCCTAGATGCCTAGATGTCTAGATGTCAATTCATGTAACGTCCTGTTGGTAGGTAGTAAGTGGCGGAGATACCATGATATTCATCTGATGGACGTGTTATACTTTAAGTGCTTCAAATGTCGACCTGCTTCTTTCAATTGTCTTCTTCATGTTCTCGCATAAGCTATTGAAAGTATCTTGATCGCTACAAACTTATGACCAAAAAATAAATATTTATCGTAACCGACAATCTTCAATATCGAAGCAGAGTATTTCAGGCACTATAGTTCACATTAAAAGAAACGGAAGTTATATTAAATTCAATAACCTAAAGTGCATCTAAATATTGAACTGCCTGCTTAAAAAAAGTTTTGGTTTTTGCCTGCCTTTGTTAAAAATGTCTTCTGAGCAATTAAATATCGAGAAAAAGGAGAAGACAATTTAATCATGAAATTACTAAATGAAAAGGGATCTACAATCTGCAAGATGGAGAGAGTTTGTGGTGTACTCTGAACGAGAAACAACCCTAACATATATGAAATTTGATCAAACATAGGGTCAAAGATAAATGAATTTAATGTTATGTGGTTATATTATGATTTCACCGCACCTATGCCGTACAATTTTACAGCGTTTTCCTATCAGTAAATGCCCTGTAAAAATTTGCAAAATTCTGCGAGATTGAACTATTTTTACTTTCTACCATACACATAATCAGTGTTTTAAGCACTGCTCACATGACTGGCAATAAATCAATTAAAAAGTTATCGATATGTTCAGATCACAAATGATAATCTTCGTTTTGAATCAGGCTCCACGTCTAGCCTTACCATATGAAGGAGAGGAGGCCAAATCTCCATTTTATAAAGGTACATCATCCTGGGTCTTTGTTTTTGGTTAACATCAACTGGCTTTAACAGATATTTATGAATACCAAAATCAAGTGGCTTACCACAGTGACTAAAATTCTGTTGCAAAATATGTCTTCTTTTTTCCTTGTTTGTAATGTTGTATTGTTTTTCTACCCTCATTCTGAATACCTTTACGCATTCTTCACATTATTAAATGAACACTGTAATCTATCTATACATCCCTTCTGTTAAATCCATTTGTTTGTCGTATGTAACTCCGAAGAGTGCGACACGAAAAAGCTTTCAGTTGCAAATGAGTGCGTTATTCATTGCTTTGTGATCTGTTATGTATTTTAACATTATTTTTTGTTAGCCTTTAGGTTCCTCTGAAGTAATTCTGGCCTGAATCTAGCCTGATAAGTTTCTTATCATGAGAGTTAGCAACAGAAATACGCCAATCATTGTGTCCTCGTGACCCTGATGAGTGCAATTAAATGGCAGTTTAGTTTAAGTGGAAGAGATATTTTTGACCGTATCTTGATTGAAGTGAAAGAACTAAGGGATACGCCAAACAATGAATAAATCAATGAGTCCCTATTATCATTGGAGAAAAACGTTTAAGAAGACTTACCTCAGATTTTAAGGTTTCTAATGAGTATTTTGCCAAATAATTTCATTAGCACTGTCTTTGTACTCTGGGTGGGTTGATATCTTTACCTTGTAGCAGTAGGGGAGACATGTTTTTAATTACTATTTTAAAATCTATAATTTTTCATCGTGTTTTCCGTTTTCATAAACTAGCTAAGTATATCCATATTGCAATCTCATTTTATTTATTGAGAAGGAACAATTTACCTAAAGTACAAAAAATAACAAAAAATAAATGCTTAGGGGCTACATTTTACAGAAGTTATTTTTGTTGTTCTTCATATGACCATATACTGATATTTCAATTTTAATGGTAGCTTCGGCTGAGAACATTATTACGCGTAACAAGTAGCAAAAAGTCTGAAAATATAATTTAGCAGTTATCAAATCGTTTCAGTAGAATTTTCATTTTGCATGCAAGAATGCCTCTTACGCACTCCATCGTGCAAGGTCAACTGGGATTGTATTAATAATGAGTACTTCTGATAAACGTACATCTACGTAGTTTAGTCAATCAGTAGAATCATAAACTATACTAACAAACCTTTTCTATTTTAGGGTGTCACATTTCCGACAAACCATGCTATATGGAGTAAATGGGCCCCTCCTCTAGAACGTAGTACTCTTGTGACGATGGCAATAGCAGGTAATTCTTTCCTTTGTTTCAGGTGTTAGGTAGTTTTTTTGTTTGTTTCTTTAAGTAGATGTAGTATCATACAAGGCTAACAAAAGCCACTAATTGTATGGAGTAGAATAGAGGTAAACAATATAGATAGTAAGAGAGAGAGGGAAAGGAACAACTAACATAAAAGAAAGGAATTCACGT
>JAAAKL020009891.1:0-14765 GCA_010016065.2 Carybdea cf. marsupialis auct. non (Linnaeus, 1758)
AACCTAGGATATATGCGTATCTCTTCATAGCTAATAAACAACCTGTTCACTAATTCAAGCCGCAGGTCCATTTATAGTTCGTGAGGAGCGATGAGCATGCTACTATTAAACACTTAAAGGAGATTAAAGAGACAATTGAAATGGGTTGCATGTTGTTTATATTCTATGGATAGAGGGTTGTAACCAACTGACTTCAAGGCCACCGTGTCGGGAATTATTTGGTTTCTCGTTTGAACATTTTACACTCATAATTCTATGGCCTAAAATAGACACAGACACCTGACATATTTATTAACTGCCTTCCCGATTTACGATAGTAACCCATCACCTACTTAGTTAGAAATGGCAACTATATAACCATCTGTGATTGCAACATGACATCATGAAGATTAATTAGGAGTACCATGATGTGCTCTCCATTCTGTCATTTCGTACAAATTTTTGTTTTCTCTATTTCTATTTCGGCAAATACGGGCTAGTGTCATAGAAAGAACATCATTTACAAAATAATTATCAATAGACCATGTATATTGATTGATCAGCTATGCGTTTTGCAACTTTCCCGTACTCGTCCACGTAATGTCAACTCAGTTTCCCTTTAAAACAGTGTGACCACCAGGAATATCATCGACCCTCATCTAACTGGAACAACAAGTACAAAAACAAAAACAAATTACTCTTATGGTTGTTGCTGCTGCTGCTGCTGCTGCTCCTACTATTACTACAGTACTACCATTGTTACCCCCCTCTAACTCCTCCTCCTCCTCCTACTGCTACTGCTCCTACTACTATTACTATCACTGCTACTTCTTCTTCTACTACTACTACATCTATTACTACTACTACAACCACTACTACTACTTCTACTACTGCTACTACAACTACTACTACTACTACTACTACTACTACTACTACTACTACTACTACTACTACTACTACTACTTGTGGTAGTATTAAAAGTGGCAGTCATATTATTTGCAGACCTTCTTATCGACTGTCTATTTTATGCGGTAGGAAGACATGATTCATTTTGCGTTGAAACCACTGTTCTTATACATTAAAGGATATATCCTCAAACTTTTACGGATGCTTATCTGAAATAGAGGTATGTGAACTTTCACCTTTGCTGTTGACCCCTGCTGAATACACGACAAGGACAAAAGTGTGAGAAAAGCCTCTGTCACCATACGAAATATATAGTGCTTAAACAGAGGCTGTTAATCCGTTAAGCTGTTAGAAAATACACTGTTACGTTGCATTGTATAGCAGATAGTGTAGGGTCATGTCAATAAAATGAAAGTACCGTGAACACAGTGAAAGGCACTTTCGTTTATTATGAAATATCTTTCGAAATGAGAAGAAAAGATAGGAAATGATCAGTTTAAAAAGTATCTATTTGTGACGTTCTATCCATTCGCACCTACAAGAGATGTTCTTGAGATAATTGATGCGTTACAGCTGGGTATTGTGAACAACAACATTGGGAGACGTTTATGGATTTTTTGTATCAAATACAATTGGATAGGAGGTCTTTTCTTTGATATACGCAAGTCTCGTTGATCAACTTTCAGTTATGGAGATAAAAGGGTTAAGCTGGTGAATACAAGGGTGAATACTGTTTCTCTGCTACATTTTTCCGGTTATGGGCCACACGAAACTGTTGTTTAAAATGAGTTTTGTCATTGGATGTACATTGAAAGGCATTAGTCCCTTTTATACCATTTATAAAGAGCCACGTTTCTACTCTCGTGGTGGACAGTAAACAATATTCGGTAGAACACCTTTGATTCCGATGGGAGGTATTGACAGCTTGTTCCTGATTAGTTATATTTTTTGCGGTATTTCTGATAATGTGTACAATTTTGGACTACGAAACATGCAAGTTTCCCTACCCCCCGTTCCAAAATATTGTTCAGTTTGAAAAAGAGCGTTTTGGAGACTTGCATGTTAGACCTCCTTGCTACTAAGTGTATAGGTCTAGAAATCAAATAATACCAGAAATGGACCCCCTTTCGCGTGACAAGTGAATGGCATAATTTGCGCCATTTTCAGCGGAATTTGGTAAAAGCTTAGCATTTTATTTGTCCAGGATTGTAGGAACATGTTCTAGGTACATTGTAACCATCATTAAGTTTAGACATGTATGTATGTACTGTGAATTCAGACGGAGTTAAGTATTATCGCTTCTTATGCACTTTTTTCGTTGGTGGAGGCCGGAATTAGTTTATACTATCTACGTGTATTTTCAGATATAACTAAATCCTCAGGTTTCTTTAAAGTCTGTGACCAAAAGATTGCTAATAGCTTGTGTAGGTATGTGAAAACACTAAAGCTATAAACTAGTAAGGAAGGGATGAACTCATTGTATTATTGAGGGAGACATTGTCATCTTTGGTTTTGTTATGTCGAGGTATTTTCTTCTGAGAACATTTATTGCAAAGTGAAGCTACTTTGAAAATTTTTAGAAATACGCCTTGCCTATTTTTATGCAAAGGTCTATATTATTTATCTCATAAAAGAGTCATGTTGATAAGTATGTTGACATAATGTGAAACAGTAGCTTCTATAAATATTTCAGCGAGAAACACATGAAATTCGTAACAAGATTCGTTTTAAATTATTCGTTACACACACAGTAATTTAGTAGTAGACAAAAGTAGCGCTCGTGTAATGATGAAAGTAGAATTTGGAAAGGTATCATTGATCTTGGCTGAAAGTTGTTAGTACATGAGATATGTCTGTAGCATCATAAGACATTCAATGCAAGGAGGATAAAGCAGTAATTTATTAGCAACATTTGTAACATGCAGTTTAAGGTGTACATCTACGCTTTCCTCCTCTCGATGTAGTAGTTCGATGACAGTGAGTATTGACATGAACTGAATGCATCGTTTTCTCTTATGATCTGCAATGCAAATCATGTCAGGTAGTTTTGGACTTCGTTTGCGGAAACTTGTAATTTCGAGAAAAGGGGCCCCGCTTTTCATAACGTATAATTCGAAAAAATGCCCTCAAGCGTCGGAGCTGACAGTTGTTAGAGACAAACCATACCATTCCGATAGCCATAATCAGCTTGATAGTATAGTTACCTTTTATTACTTACACTTATCATGAATTATGCAATAAAACACATATAGCACACCTTTTTCCCTGCTGATATTTTCTGTCGCCATTCAAACAATGGCAAACAAGGTGCTCACCTTTCTATTCATCGTAATAACTGATATAACCATGGTAAGGAGTTTTAATGTGTGTCACAGCAGTTTTGTCAGAGCAGGCAAAGAATAACAATATGCAATTGATTCCAAATAGCTACGACCACATTTTTGTAACTTTTGTATTCGAATAAATGATTTATTCTCTAATCGATATCTGGCAGCGTTCTTTGACTCAGTAGACATGGGAACGTTATTGCCATGGGGGTTTCATGGAGGAGCGATTTACGCTTGATCAAGGGCGAGTTGTGGTGTTCTAGACTTTAAGCACTGTTTCATGATGATTGTGTACACCAAAGGATACATAGGGCAGGGATTAGATTATTCAAAAGTAGTTTTGTTGGAGGTGTACAAATTTTAAAATTATTTGCATTGGAATACAGCTGAGTAAGGAAATCTACATGCGTGCTTCAGGTAATTTTTTTTCTTATGACGTAATTAGACTTTGAAGCTTATTAGCGTGCGATGATGAGGCGTAAATATTCCTGCATATGATATCAGCTAAGATAAAATAGAGTGCGTATCTTACATTGGATTATCAATTTAAAAAATACACGCTTTTTGACATCGTTTAGTTCAATCCGATATTTTTGTATCGTGTTACTACATCTCAAGCATCGCAGGAACAGGCTGCCCGTTTTTAGCATCGTTTCTTTGCCATGCTTTGATGGATGATGAGTTTGATATTTTGTTACTTCATCGAAGTCAATAATTGGATTCCAATTGCCTCCATGAAAGTATCAGACACTAAAATGTTTGCCGTTGCTTATCCCAGACACTCGCCATTTCAAACCGTTTGCTCCTAGCTCGGAAAAAAAGACTACGACTCACGACATGATAAACTTCTACCATCTAAGGCATCAACTGAGTCGACAAATATTGGATTATTTGATAAAATAAAGTAGTTGAAGGATGCTTATGTAATTGCAAGAAGCGAGAACGGGTGTTTAGCCAACGAAAGATTATGGGCCGCTTAGTTTGGTAACATATGGTGAATTTTAACGTGATATCATATAGCGCTCAAAAACCCATTTTTAGTAACCGAATGAAGGGCGAATAATCATACCACTACACAAGTTACGTTAAACACATAACAATATCCCGAGAGAATAATATTTCCAACAAATTTATCTTCCATCAACATCCAAAATGGGATCAAGAACAAATAAAACCCCAACACTCACGTATCTTACCTCTCTTCAAGCAAATTAAAATGATTTACAGTAGTTTTCCCCCTTGTAACAAATAGGTAGCCAAGATTTGGTTCAAACACTGCGAGCATGATGCTATTAAAAGAGTCCCTGAATATTTTTGGTAGATATTTAGCATTCTGGGCCTGTTCTTCGCTTAGCATGCCCTACAGCAGTGAAACCTACGAGATCGATTAAAAAGCCTACTTCAACCATATCTTGGCAGTATGACAGACTGTCCTGTGAAGATTTCGATGCTTCAAGCATAGCATGAGGCATGAGAGAGGCTACAAATTATACGCAGTCTTACCCGAAGCCTTCTGTGTTAAACCTTTTTACAAGGACCACACCGACGGGAGTGCCAGGGGGCTATGCCCTTCCACCTTTTCCGCTAAGAAGATCTGAATGTATAATTTGTTATGCCGCTAAAATACCCTGATTTACTATCGATATGCTCAGCCAGCAATTAATAGGCACATGCTACAGGAATCCAGCCTCAATACAGCGTGCTACGGCGCCAGTTTTAGGGGTAGATATGGGTAGAGTAGAAACTCCTAAATATATTTTAACGGCAATTAAGGCATAGGTCTGCCTTTTTAGGACCCCACTTTCTCCTGTAAAAATTTTACAACATCATACTCAAAACATAAAGCCATTGATCTTCGTCTAACGTCCATCAATGTTTCTATCTTCTAACAGTTTATAAGATAATAGTTACGTTTTCTGCAAGTCATTATCCATGAGCTTTGAAAGTGATGACTAAGGAGCAGTTAAACGCGGAAAGCTTGCTGCTTTCATACGTCTCTTTCATATTTGAGTTCTGAATTTAAGAATTTAACTCATTTCTAGGAGCAAAGTATTGCGTATGAAGGTCGAGTTTTGATGGCTGACATCAAAGAAGCAGAGTCCGTGTCCCGTTTAAATATTTTCTTTATTTTTTCCTTATTGTAAGTCACAGCTATACACATTAACTCGGTGTTGATCTAATTAAAGAATACTGTTGTTCAAATAAAGTAGCGGAGGGCGAGGTTAGTTCATACTGTGGTATACTTAAGGACTGAGCTGGTGCTTTGTGAGACTCAGTTTTGTGGATACTAAGAAATATCTACAAGCAACGAGCATTGTTAAGTACTAAACTGTTCCCAACTGCTTGAGAGAAGAAGAAGAGAATTTTGCCAACAGGGAAATCGATTAAACAAGGAGTCGTCCTTTCTAGTTTTGAAATTTATTACTCTTGCTTTCAAGCCGTAAAGGTAACGGGAACAAAATCCCACATTGGGTATAGTTGTGGCTATTTTTGGATTGTGAATGACCCGTTAACTATTAGAAACCTCGATTATGGAACAAAGTGGTACGTGTGGTCCGACAGATGATAAACAATCAAGGGTGACCAACTTTGGGTTTACAGTGGATATGAGAATTGTCAATTGACGTGATACGAAGGCATCAAGCTTACAGGAAGGCTAGTTATACCTGGTAACTCTCTATTAATATAGTGAAAAGGGGATAAGAAGGTTGTGATATTGTAAATAATATTCGGCATTGGTAGTAAAAACTGATTTGATAAAGTTACTTTAGGCTGCTTACGTCTCTGTAATGCACAAAAACTCATAACTTCGCGCAAATAAAATAATTTCCAATGGAAGCCTATTCGTATTGGATTTGATTTTATGGGTATGTCGAATCCGTAGTAATGAGGTATGTCATCTTGACATGCCAAGCTATTAAATGAAACTAGAATAATGACCAAATCAAGCAGAGTTGCATTTTATCGAGACAACCTCTATCAAATTTTTTTGGCGATCATCATTGAAAAAAGGCAAGATACGTTATAGGCTAAGAAGGTTTAGCAGACATAAATTCGAACACATGTCAGTTCCTAGTTTGACATCTTTCATTTAAGAACATCAATCTTGTTAATTTATGCATGCGTAATCCCAAGAACCCTCCTGATGTATGTGATATGATTATGCGATGGACTAGACTGTAATTCCCGAAAAGTCCGATCATCAAGTATACCTTTGTATTATTATCTGTAATTTTTGTTCACATTTGAGTAGAGGGATGCACGACAATTTCAGCATCCTGCAAAACTCCTTGTGCCTATGAACACAGCATACGATCAACATAAGCATCTCAAAGTAAAGAACGGGTAAATAATAATAATTTTCTTCTCAACCTGTATATCTTTAAACGTGTTTCATCTAACCACAAATGAACACGGGTACGTCTTTCCAAATGCAAAGTACTGTCACGATAACCTCTGCCATGACGTTCACGAAGGTATTGCAAATCATTACTGTTAGACAGGTGAAATGGAGAGAAATACTGCTCATCGTTTAAAAAGTCACCAGAGAATGAAAATGAATTGGTTTTGTCGGTTAGCACGCAATAAAGAAATCAAGTTGCCTTTTGTTTAGCGTTTCTTAAAACGATTTTTTCTTAATTCATATCACGCAAAATCTGTGATAAATGTTTTGTGAGTTTAATGACCACTAGTTGTGTGGAAGTGGTAGTAGCGAATAGCCACAGATGTCTACTGTGACTACTCCCCTGTCCCATTGGTTTGTCGGTTCCGAACCGGGGTGTACGGGTGGGGGTTTATAGTCATACATTTACCCCAAAGACTCTTTTTAAAATAGTTGCTTAAGGTCTGGCTAAAAGCTAGACTTTGTGATTTTCATATTAGGCTTTCTAGAATACATTGACATACTTTTCGGCATCAAACATGTGGAGATATATAATAAACTTCGTTGCACCTAATATGTATATTTTGAGGGTAGGATTTGGTTTTTACAATTTTGTTTAGAAAATCGCTGACGCCAACAATACTATTATGTGTTTTCAATAAGTTTAGCAAGTTTAATGTTTTCATGAGGATTTGGGTGCTTTTTACAAAATAGAGAAGGAAACTTTTTTTCTTGGATATAAATGCTATTTTTTTCGCGTTATTAGTAGACGTAATCTTTTATATAATTAGAGTTCGTTGTGATAAATTAAGATGACAATTTATATTAAAGTTTGGTGGCAAATTAGAACTGACGATTTTGTTTTCGTTATGCATTTGGCTTTCTTTCCAAAGATAAATTTTGGGCTACTTTTACGCCAGTTATTTTACTTGCAAATTGAAGATCTACGACATAAAGCTAACGTAAATTATAAAATCCATACATCATCTGCATTATGAAGTATGTTGCTCTGTAATTTCTTTCCAGAATTCTTCTGTAGTAGAAGATTCATTCACCTCATTAGAGATTGTGCTCCAAATGTTTGTCTTTCAAATCTTATGTTTTCGGTGGTATGTCTTGATGCTCTGGCCCTTGGCATAATCAGCTTTTTTATTATTTAGGACATTGTAAGGTTATTCACCAAAAAGAAATGCCTTTCATAAAAGGAGGATCGAGATTTGTAGTCCTATTAATTTCTTTCATGAACTGTTGGATATTTTTTATGAGATGATACTATATTCATTATGAGCAGAAGGTCGTTAAGAGAGACTGCAGTATCTTTCAGCATTATCCAAAGACCTTGTCCATATATCTAGCTTTTCTGCCATGATACATACACACTAGTGGGTAATAATTAAACCGCAACAAGATAAATATTGCTACGTCCAACTGCGTTTTTATGTGTTTATCGTTCATATATGCTTGTGGTACAAAAGAATAAAAGGAAACAGCGAAATTTTTAGTAGTGACAAGGGCACTTTTCATTACTAAAATGTTTACGCTGTTTCCTGCAGTTTTATTCTCGTAGAAGTGCATATACGTTTTGGCTAGCTTTTTTACATATACTATCAATATAATTTAAAAGAGAACTCCTGATCGATAATAAAACCTAATTATTTTTATTTGGACCTTTCTCCGATATGACAGGTGCTACATTTATCGTTGTGCTCAGTTTTTCCTGACCATCATTCACATTTTTCATTGTCCAGCCCCATGTGATAATTTTTGAAAGAATCAACGAGACAAATGTTATCTCTTTTAAGAGATTGTTTAACATGGTTTATGACCTGACCACATTTTATAGTATCATCTGCAAAATTCAATATGTCAGGTTCATCGATTGTACATAAAGTATCGTTTATGTATGAGTTAAAGACGATGATCTGATGATCACGGCATTTTTGCCATGTCTATAACTTGATTTAGAAATTGCCACTAGTATGTACAAGGAGTTGAATAGTGACCTATGGTAACCGTGGCGGTTTTGGAAGGTGTGGGGCCCTGGCCCGAAAACGTTTGCGGGGCCCTATGACGTCATACATTGCAAGGCAGGTCAGACATGATTGTTAAGCGGAAGTTACGGGAACACTGTATTCCTTCTTCAGGGAACCAGCGCATGATAGACAGTTCGTGTTATTATTCTATGAATCTTGAAAGGACTTTAGGTTTCGTCAGACAATTTATGCATTGGATGTTGATTTAGAGACATTACAATCAGAATAATTTGGCATATATTACAGTATTGATAAAACTGAAGTAAAACAGGAACTATAATTATGTGAAACTGGTGTTAGATGGCAACAGAAGATTGGTGCTTTTGTCTTTAAAGTAGCACTAAATCGGATTCCGTTATTAGTTGAAGTGAATATTTTAGATTCTCCAAATGGACGCACCCAAATGATGCTTGGGTGGCAAAAATTAGTGAATCAAATATTACGAAGGATGTCAATAGTTATCGTCTTAGTAAACCTTGAGGTCGAAACTTTTAAGCAAAAATACTTGAACTTCATATCTGGATCATCGAACCCCTTGGTTGGCATTGAAATTTTTTTTTAAAATCGGAGTAATCCTGTGGAGGTTGACGAATCGGTGTTCGCACTCCTTGTCGTTGATGGAGGACGATAAAATGCAGTGAAAGATTACATTTTAAGGATGTTTACTGAACCTGAGATGGTATTACCAGATATTTCATGGATAATGAGGAGGGAAAGTGACGTCACAAATCAAAAGTTTGAGAAATAGTAAGATTTGACTCCAGATATCTAAAAACAACCTTGCTTTCCAAAATACCAGACATGTAGTGTATATAGCCTTTAAGCTAAAGGCGTTTGAATTGTTTAAAATCTCTGGTCAAAACTCTGTTAATAATCCTTGGTTCCTTACGTCAGGAACCAGCGTCAAATAACAAGGTGTTGTTAGAGACACTCCCTTTCTTCGTGCGTGCAACGGAGTCCCGCTATATTCACTCAGCTGCCGTAATACTGTTACTTTCACTCAGCTGCCGTAATACTGCTACCTTCACTCGGCTGCCGTAACACTGTTACCAGCACTCAGCTTCCGTAATATTGTTACCTTCACTCAGCTGCCGTATTAATGCTACCTTCACTCGGCTGCCGTAATACTGCATGTTAATATTGTTTGCCCTTTCTTCCATGCCACTTTCTTTGGATGCCAATGATTGATTGTATTAGAGTTTTGTGCGACTGTATGCTGTATGTAAGGGGTGGATTGATTTTCAGACAGAATTTATTCCAATCCACTGCGATAATTGCTTTTGATGAATCCACTCGATAAATTCTTTACAAGTCTCTTCTGTAGTCTGTTGTACCATGACAACCATAGTTGTACTCTAAACTAACGATAACTGCTTTACCGGCTTAAAAATCGGGTTGTCAACTTTTGTATTTCAAACGTTTGACAGTTGCGTGTTCTTCTTTTACGTTTACTTAATCATCCCGTACTAACATTCTTCGTCGGGTTGATCGATCATCTACACGTATTAGAATGAACCAAAAGTCTTCAGAGGAAAAACGAGTTTACAATCTGTCTCAATAACGTCTATGGAAGTTGGAGGATAAGATGTTATCTAAGACCGTTGTTCCCAGTAAATACTAGAGAGAAATGACTTTATTTGCGGTTTCTTGTTTTGTTGCATATCTATGGTATAAAATAGCTTTATTTGATATCTCATCAATTAAAAGAATAACGTTTATTCAACCTTTTCAGCTTTGGCACCTAATGAAAATATGAACGATGATTGTTGAAACAATCTTGACTGAGAGACTTAAATCTGCCCTCTTCTCTATGACGCATTTTCCTCTCTTGTGATTAAACCTTTCGCTTTGTAAATGATACCCTCGCGAATACCAAGATCTAAAAATAGGATATGAAAAGAAAACAACGTTTTCCATTTGTCGTTGTCCACATAAACAAGTCGACGTACTTTCTAGTTATATCCCGCCATTTAATAGGTAAGTTTAGGAAATGGGTAATGATACTTGTTAGGATACAGGTTAGGATACTTGTTAGGATACGGATTAGGATACTTGTTAGGATACGGATTAGGATACTTGTTAGGATACGGGTTAGGATACGGATTAGGATACGGATACAGATGAGGATGCGGGTTAGGATACAGGTTAGGATACTTGTGAGGATACTTGTTAGGATACAGGTTAGGATACGGGTTAGGATACTTGTGAGGATACTTGTTAGGATACAGGTTAGGATACGGGTTAGGATACTTGTTAGTGTGCTTGTTAGGATACGGCTTAGGATACTTGTTAGGATACGGATTAGGATACTTGTTAGGATATGGGTTAGGATACTTGTTAGGGTGCTTGTTAGGATACGGGTAGGATACTTGTTAGGATGCGGATTAGGATACTTGTTAGGATACGGGTTAGGATACGGAACAGGATACGGATACAGATTAGGATGCAGGTTAGGATACGGGTTTGGACACTTGTTATTGTGCTTGTTAGGATAATGGGTTAGGATACTTGTTAGGGTGCTTGTTAGGATACGGCTTAGGATACGGATTAAGATACTTGTTAGGATACGGATTAGGACAAGGTTAAGATACAGATTAGGGTACGGGTTAGGATGCAGGTTAGGATACGGGTTAGGACACTTGTTAGGGTGCTTGTTAGGATTTGGCTTAGGATACTGGTGAGGATACAGATTAGGATACTTGTTAGGATACTTGTTAGGATACTTGTTATGATGCGGGTTGGGATACAGGTTAGGATGCGAGTTAGGATAGGGATTAGGATACTTATTAGGATACAGGTTAGGATACGGGTGAGGATACTTGTTAGGATACAGGTTAGGATACTTGTTAGGATGCGGGTTAGGAAAGGATAGCGAGGATAAAAGAGAAAGCTTGCTACATATTATGTATCGTTTTCAGAACTTACAGTTGTTTTGTCTCGGTTAACTTCATAAGGCCATAAAATCTTCCGGTGTTAAGGATTGGGACCAGAAATCTACTATCAAATCCATAACAGGTTATGCATGTTTTAGATACCGCTGCGCCACCAACATTTTACTTGTTTCTACTACTGCAATGTGTTTCGAACAACATTAAAATCCATTTTTATCCAAGTTACCTAATTCAGCCGTGCCCTGATTACCTGTTCTGCAAAACCTTTGAAGTTCCTTCAGTCAAGGCCATAATCTTTAGTAGAGGCAGGAATACCGAGAAAATTCAATGATCCAAGAGTTTAGAGTTGAATGAGGCACACCTTAAAACACTTCTCAAATGAAGTCAAGGTTCTGTTTAATACTAAAGTAATTCCTTCAAAGTTTTGCTGCTGCCACTATTTATCAGCAACCTGTTTGTAGTGATGGATCTATCAATTGAGAGTCCAAGAGTAGCTGTTCAGTTACTCGTCGAGAAACATTCCAAGACGTTCTATTTTACTAACACAGATATGGGAAAAGTTAGAAGCTAAACACTGGATATTATGTAGGTAACAGACAAGGCCCGTCAATTCATCTGGAACGTTGTTCCTTTCCCTATTCATCAGTATGGAATGTTAATAACAGTTCATGATCACCTTTAAACGATCTTATTATAATCTGTTTACTACATCGAGTGACAGCTACTCGTGTTCACGTGTTTTGAGTGTGACAGAGGTATCGCTCAGTCCATGTACTATTTGCACCTTCTTGAATATTATGTTCACTTTTGATCGATGTTTCTCGGAAGGCTCTGTTAAAGGCAACAATGGCACGAGACTACCCAAGGAT
Source organism: Carybdea cf. marsupialis auct. non (Linnaeus, 1758) (assembly GCA_010016065.2). Taxonomy (NCBI): domain Eukaryota; kingdom Metazoa; phylum Cnidaria; class Cubozoa; order Carybdeida; family Carybdeidae; genus Carybdea; species Carybdea cf. marsupialis auct. non (Linnaeus, 1758). The sequence continues at coordinate 12,388 of JAAAKL020009891.1, forward strand.
TTGGGTAGCTCTAATCCAATTACAGCACCAAGTATGGAGTAGTAGACACCGTAATCACTTCTTTGTGCCTTTCTCTGTTGTTGTAAGGATCATCAATGATTCAGTCTGCAAGACAATGACAGGGTGTCAGTTTCTCACGCTTTGACAGTGGCTGGGTTCAGATCCAATATAGTTACCGTTGTTTGTGATTAACAACTGAACGCTCTACGTCGAACTACTGAATCATAGGAAAGTTAATTGATGGCTGTACGGTACGGTTCGTATTCGATTGGCCGTTGTGCAGGGTAGGTCCTAGGGTATTTCTTAAATAGCTCTTGCTTTCATAGGCCGTTGAAATGGTAATGAAGGCTCATGAGAGTTATCGAAGACTCGTTATAGAATTTTCGGTGGGACAAGCCAGTAATGAACTGGAGATATAATATCGCATTGTGTGTTCATTAGTTAAATTTTTTAAAACTTAAGTCTGGCCCTCTACTCTGCCTAGTAACAACCATCTATTGTCATTCGGAAGACCGGGCGACGTTGACGAAATCGATAGACTGGGACTCAACATTACGTTACTAGAGCGAGAAAGGACCAGACCTAATGAGTCTATTTGCTATGGCGATTTTCTCAGTTGTATCATCTCCCTCTACGATACCGTTGCAGCTTGACCCTCCATACATTCAGGTGATCCTGTTGGCGAATTGTTATCCTCGTAATGCTAACAGAGAGCCAACTCCTCTAAAATTGCTTCGGATTGTGTTATCAGTTTAATATGTCCAACTTATTTCTTTCTGAAGGATATTGTTTAATTTTTGTCTTCTTCGACACTTGAATGTCTGAAACCATCTTTTACCAACCTTCTCAAAGAACCATGCCATATTGACTCGTATCATATACGTATCTGTCGCATTTAATTTCTTGGCTTGTACTAAAATAAACGAGACACATCTTATTTCTAAAACATTTTGCCCATATTAAGATATATATTTGTTTATCATGTGGTGCATTTTCCATTTCAATGGAAAGTTGACGAGTCAAGTTGGGTGATGTATTTGATTACTTATCTGTGTATCGGCAGAGCGACTCGAGCGAAAACTATCAACGAGTATATTTTAAACTCTTGTATCTATTAGAATATTTACAATGTTATTCCCGAAAGAATTACGAATCACACATAGCGAACATTGTCTACAGTGCAACTGGCTAATTACAGAAAATGCACAGCATTTGATACAAGCTACACAGAGCTACACAATAGCACAAGCCAATCAGCGTTTAGAATAACAGGAATATTAATCATACTGTAAAGGTAGTTAACATGGTGATGCTACGTACTGATAGTCTTATGTTTGCACAATCGTAGCATGAAAATGAGGTTGTTACGTAAATGCACAATAGAAACGTGATAATATCAAAGTGAATCAGAGAATACACGAAAACAAGTATCAAGCGAAACTAGAATAATAATGAACCTATGACTGAATAGATAGTAAAACGGTGGTTATCAAAGTAGAAGGGAAAACTTGCTAATGAGAAGTCACATGTCTTCACATTTGATACTTTATGTTCAAAATATTTGAGCTGCCTCTCATTCTAAAAAAGGTTCGCTTTCCAAGGATATCAAGGTTTTTTTCTCATAACCTCTTCGGAAACGTTGAAGGACATGACGTTTTATTTTGTCACTTCCTGTGGTTAGCCCGAATGTCGGAAAGGTTGCATTAAAGATGTTATATTGATTGAAGCTCGTTTATTTCGTCATAAAAGAGAGCAATATCAAATATTTGATTTTGTTGACCAGTTTTTCTCGTTTTAGACAATGAAATGAAACTACTGCCATTTCTAGTCCGGACAATTCTCCTCAAATGTATATTCTGCCAACGTAAGGTTTCTTGAGATGGTAGATTATCATTTCGTGAGTCGTAGTCTTCTGATGAGCTATGTGTCGAGAGATACTTCTTCCATCTTCAGGCTAATGGACTCTGGAACTTTTTGCTGTATTTATGTTGTACGATTGCGGACCTCCGGGGAAGTAGGGGTCGAACCTAAGCGAATCCTAACAATCAGTTTCATTTTTTAGGGTGTTTACAGTTTTATGGAGGAACCGTGTTAGCATGATATTTACTTCACATAATTTTTATTTGCGAGTTTTTACGGTTTAGAAAGTGGTCGATTCTGGGGACGAAAACGACACACACATTGTATAAGCTCAAGGTACGCAGACTTACAAAAAGAAAAGGAATCACATCTCTTGTTTTAAACTACTCTTGATTTTTGAGAAATACAATATTTACTGCAGAAAACGTCCTAACGGACATATGATGCTTATCCTTGCTGCCAAGATATTTCTCTGTGAATGAGATGTGCACCAATTATAAGTACTTTTTTAGAAAATA
>JAAAKL020009892.1:0-14765 GCA_010016065.2 Carybdea cf. marsupialis auct. non (Linnaeus, 1758)
ATTATTATTATTATTATTATTATCAAATATTTATACAGGATAATACTTTCAGTTGTTCAATATATCAAAATATTTACTTTGCATTTACTGCCTGAAATCTGCTTTTGTAAAAAGCTCTGATTTTGAAATAAGCTCCAATTGCTGACAGGAACGTCGCTGTATTTACAGGTGCAATTTTAGACAACATTTTCTATTTTAGCGGTGCAATCAACCCCCACCCCCCGTTTACGTTTCAAGGAAAAAACTGCCATGTTGAGAGCAAAACAAGAAGATTGAAAACGTGCTAGCCTTTTTTTCCTAGGAGAGACGTGGTTAATACAAGACCCATGAGTCAAGGTAATCGCACTAAAGACCATGTCTACTCTATTGCCATTTAAAAGAAGGGTACCTAAGTCTTATTTATTTACAGCTGATATCGATTGGAGGATATAGCAACCACAAAGCTCAGTCTCCATGCATAGACTATTCTCTGTGATAGGACCTTGCTGCCTACATGACTAATACACAGCACGGGAAAACTTAAAGAGATTTCAGGAAACACGTCTGCGCAGATCAACTCAGATCAAGTCACAGAAACTACTTTTACCGCCGACAGACTTAAACTATCCGCTCCTTTAAAGAACTAATCTCAACATTCACTATCAATAATTCATAGAATGTTTCTGAATAGTTTTGGTCCAAGATTTTTTTCAAAGCACTGTAGCAAAAGCAGTACAATTTGTGTATTATCTTGTCTTATGTAATTTATTCACATGGAGGATCAAACACCAACAGATCGGACACTAGCTCTTCTCATTAGTTGATTGAAATTGTCAAGATTGCATATTTCTGGCTTTGGATTGCTGCTTTGCACGTTTGAAGAGCTTACGCTGCTTAAAATGGCAGTATGAACTCTGAACTTAAGTAGATTTAATTCCGAAGTCAATGCCGTAATATTACAGCAAATCCAGGGTATTGGCTGTACGTCGCTAAGGGGACGTTAGGGGTTATTTGGGGTTTTAAGCTTCCTCTTAAAACTCTCAGTCAAATCAAAGTATCAATTGGTTGCCGTCTCTACATCTACTTTTACCTTTGATGTACACGTCTATAAAATAACTTTAATTAAAAATTGTTTTGGATAATTTCAATTTTAATTTGATGCGAAAATAGCTAGAAAGGGTCTGCATTCACCCTTGCTTTCATAATTTTCAACCTTTACATGGCTTTTTGTGGGTTTGTTTATGAGAACCAAATAATGCTTTCTTTCAAGAAGAGAGTAGTTATGCAGCTTAAGGTAGTAGGGAAATGAGCCCCTTCGAGTAATGATCAAAACATTTATTCGTCTTAGATTGCTCGAGATGTACAAAAACACCAGAAAGACTAGGACGTATCTAACAGGGAAAAAAGGTCATCAACTGGTGTAATGCTCATTGTGCAGTGTGGCTAAATAATCTTCTTTAAAACGAGAACATAAATTTCTAAGCAAACTCGTGACTTTTTACCCCTAGAGCAATGTTACTGAGCCGGGATGATGGCCAATGATTCTCCTCAAATTCCTCCTCGCCAGCTGTTTTGAAGTCACGAAACATGCCTGAAGACGCTATGAATTTGCATATTTTCTTAAAACTTTCAATACCGTGTAATGACTGAACGTAGACATCGGTGTTGTAAAATCTCGAAAGTGAAAAGTCGTGGGACCACGGGGAATCGAACCCACGGTCTCCGCATTGCGCACCACGACGCTTTTCCACTAAGCTACGGTCCCATACCAACGAGAGAGAGAAATTTGGAATGTCTATTGTTCGGATATTGCGTCACTACAACCGTTAAATCATTCTTTTCGATTTTCTCCCTTTCATTTGTTCTTCTTGCCATTTTTATTTACTCCACTCTCATTCTCCTTTTTGTCTTCCTTCTCTTTCTTTCTCTTTTTTCTCATTCTCTGTCCATTTCCCTCCTTCTTACTTGTGTCTTCTTCTTCCTCTTTCTTTTCTTCTTCATCTTCATTTTTTCCTTTTTCGTCTCTTACGTCTTCTTATTCTTATTTTTCTCCTTCTTATAGCCCGTTTACGGAGACTAGCCTTTGCTGTTCTTACATCAATTCTTAGTGACATCAGTGACCTTTTCGAATTTAGTATGCTTCTGTCTGGCACGCCTCTAATCCGCCCTCCTCCCCATCTGTCTTGATGTTCTTTAGTGTTGGTAAATTTTTCGTCTTTCTTGGTACGCGCGGATATTTGATGAGATAGATTAGAGGAAATCCACTGTTAAAAACCACAAAGAGAGAAGGCGTCAAATAGACTTTAGTTGCAGTAGTGCAAAAGACTACTGGATTTTTTAAAATCCAGTGTTGTCAGGTTGCTTCTAATATCACTTGTGAGTTCGAATTGCATGACGAAAAGTATTTCATTAAATTTTAACTTCACTTTTAATAAATCGCATCAAGCAGCTGCAGTTAGCACGTGAGGTCACTGATTTCATTCATTTATGGCCAACCAGCGATTGTTCTCAGGAATGAGTTTACTATATTTTTCAATCATTGAACTGAACAACACTTTGCTTCTCTGACTTACCTTTCTTTGTGGATCTAATCATTTAGCCACATTATTTTATTATCCCTATAACTAGAGAGTTCTTTCATATTACCGTAAATGTTTTCGCCCGTTTGCACTGTTGCCGGGTTGTCCATGTGCTTTGGCGCCCAAATCATGCACAAGAGTCGCCCAATGCTTAAATTTTGGCTCGAACGCAAGACTAAAATTTTCTTCTTTCTCGCACAAACATCTATTGTATAGACGAAAACAATCCATTTTGGCTCATCCCTTCATAATAAAGTAACCCAATTATCGATTATTCGCCCAACCTGGAGAATCTGTTGCGGGGGAGCAAGAGAGCTGGGAGTTTGTTCTAAGGTGTGGCTAACCTCACCCAAAACCTTTCAAAGCAAAATTCAAATTCAGTTAAGGCTAAAAGACATTTTCAGGTCAGCAATAGATTTAGCATTATTTGCTATTTCATAAAATGTATTGAATTTTTATTGATTTTTGACTGATATAATTAATGTTATGCCTGTTTCCATATTTTAGATATTTTAATCCAAAATTTGAAAAAAATACACCATAATACGTTTTTGAAGAGATCCTGGGAAAATAGGAAATGTATCATCAACAGGATGCAAAGCCGCAACCCACAGACTCGTGGCAAGTGTGCTTTCCCGATTAACATAGGTGGCCAGCAGTTTGGGTTGCCAACTGTACAGTATTCTACCGTACAATACGGCATTTTAGGGTGCTTGTACGGTGTACGGTAAAGACCCCTACCATACACCACAATGTACGGTATTTCAGAAAAAATTAAAAATTCACAACAAAAGTACAGCGTTTTCGTTAACACATAGTCAGCTGTGCGAGGCTCGGCCTGGTATCCAAATCCTGTTTACATTGAAGGCCATAGAGAAAGGAATAGACTTCTTGCTTCACTCTGCCTGTTGTTAGGTCTGACACCCACTAGAACGTCATGCCAGTGTTCATCCTTATAAAATTTTCCAAATAAAGACTTTTTTTATGTGATAGTAAAATTGTTTAAAATGCGAATTCTATTGTCTTGAAATGCTTTTAACTCACTCGAGCCTCAATACTTTTATGGGCGTAAACATGCCCTTCCCATACGGTTTTTGCGCTACCAAAGTTGGCAACCCTACCAACGATCGTGAAATAACCTTTTTCTTCAGTCTCGCGTCTTGTATATCGACATCCTGCTCTCTCTACCCAGTTTTGGCGACCAGCCAGTAAGAGGCATGTGATTTGACCATGGAAGGACTGTCATTCGGCCTATCAATTTTGAACTAAGCTCTTCCCATCGCAACAATTTTGCAGTTCAAGACACACGTTCGCCTCAGACTTCAAAAATACCACTGATTTCTGCAATTTTAGAGCAAAATGTCCAAAAGCATGATCTGAAGTAGTATTGTGATAGAATTCTATTAATCATAGTCCATCTTGATTTATGATCTAACATGATGCTTTGGCTTTCCTGATCATGATCCAGAGAAGTTTGCACAGTCGATATTGTATTTTGGTTCAGGTAATGTTCAATAAGATGATACATATATCAATAATATATAAGGTTTCATAACAGTATTAATCGTTCCACTTTCCACGTTCGCTGTAACTATACATTGATTTGCATTTCGACGTGATTGTCATATGATGATCTTCTATTCTTTTATAAATTACATATACATTTGAATTTGCAACGTGAATGTATCTGCAACCGTTTTGCACTTGTTACACTTGTATTCATCAAAACATGGTATCTTGCATTTAATTGCTTGAGGGATTCATGATTTTCTCACAGGGTGGCCATTCCTTCCGGAATTTCGGGAAGTCCTGAATCGACCTTGAGCTTAACTTTTGTTCTTGGCAATGACCTCACTACAAATTCATCATCAATCGGGTGCCTAGGCCGGCGGCCCCCTGGCTTTTCCCACAACCTTGCATCCCCTGGCTCTGTCATATGCTTTCCAACGGCAGTCCTGTGTCCTTCTTCATTTGCTTATGCCAACTCATGGGTAATCTACCTCTACGGTGGATGCCGATGAAGTCCTGTTTGACTTCTGCACCGACAAGACGTCGTGGCAGTCGTCTAACTACGTGCACAAATCGAAGCAGTCATCGTGCTCAGATAATGCCCAGTATATGTTGGACACCTAGCTGCTCTCTAATTTTCTCATTTGACATTCTGTGGTATCTGGTAACTACAAGAATTGCTCTGAGATATCTCATTTCGAATGAGTTCCGTTTATGAGAGTGAGCCTCAAAACACACTGCTAGAAACGTCGGATGTTAGAAATGAGTGCTCTCACATTTTCTCGTTGACACATTCATAAGTTTATGCTCCTTAGCTTCCTTTCAATGAACTTGAACTCTTACTTTCTACATGTTGCCTGTTGCCATCGTAACAACTCTGAAGAAGACTAGCTTGATAAGCCGAAATATAAGTATATATGTATAAAATACATTTAAGTGTTCCTGTGCCGTACTAGACTGATTCTTGTTTTATATCGATTATATATTAACGTCAGTCTTTGCATCTCTTTGATCCAGAATTGTATCAGGCACGGCATAGTCGTTTTTGGTCCCTTCCGTTTTATTCATCTGTTGCCATCTAGTGTATGTGATATTTCTGGAATTTTGCTCAAAATTTTGTTGAAACTGTTAAATTCGCTTGCAATTTCGAAAAAATGTTACTATCTTAGGTCGGAATGTGTCCAACTCTATTGTACTTAATGACGACAAACCAGAAAACACAGGTCTGTATCAAAGTAAATGCTTGTGCCTGGATTTTGTATGCACCTCAAGTTTAAAATCTATCCATCAAAGGCTAGGAATTAATTACAAGAAAGACAGAGATAAAACAATCGTGTAGAATAAACTCAAAGCTCAAGAGTAAAACTCAATCTAACGTCCATAGTAGAATTGATTGATGTAAATTTTAATAGAAGTAATAATATTTCTACGCATTGGGACCAACAATGTAACTTTATTTCCCTGCATATATTTTTTCTCTTTTGTATCAATAAATAGCATATTTTCAAAGACTTTTCGTGTTCCTGTTTTATATTTTAACTCATATTTTAAAGCAATTTTGTTATCCTATGAGCTTATTTTTTACGATCTGGGAGAGGAGAGTGATCTAGCTCTGTAATGTAATAACAAAATTATGATGTTGTGTCCCATACAGCTTTCGTGTCAGTTTCTAATTCCAATTTTGAACTATTCATCAACAAAATTCACCTGTTAGGGCTCATATCGTAGTCACAGAACAACAATCGTCCCTGTCTTATGTTCATAAATCGAGTAAAGTACGTCCTCGATTATCTAAACCGTTAGGATAAGCTGAATAATTCGGAAAATTAAGGACGTTAATACTTCAAGGAAATATGCAAAATGCATAATAAAAAAGACAAAGTAAGAATCGATACGTTTTCCCTTTCGGTCCCTATCTTGCTTTTCATCTGCAAAGATGGGACTCGAACACACGATACTACAGCATATTCCATTTCCAGACCACCACTTTTACCAATTGGCCATATCGTTGTTATAGTAGCTCTGAGTATGTCGTAGAGTCGACACGTGAAAAGAGTGAAAGCATTGTTTAATAACAAGAAACATTTGTATCTGCTGACCTAATGGGAGTATTGCATAAAAGTTAATATGCACTAATTGTAATACTTTTGTCTATCATCGTCAAAGATGGGACTCGAACACACGATGCTACAGTCTGTTCGTTTTCCAGACCGCCATCTCAAGTAAATTCATATATGAAGAGGTGCTAATGCTAGTCGATGCGTGTTGAAATCTAAGCCATTCAAAGCACGTATCAAAGGCTACCTTTACAGCTGAGGGGGGCATACCTAAGAATTAGGAACAGCAAGGGAAAATCAACCGGGCCAAATTTTTACTGTTCGGATAATCGAGGATGTACTGTACAAACAGTCCATCCAAAGGGCTTTACTGCATTATCCTTGATCTTCCTAATGTTTGTATGAATTCCTTAGGAATACTTTTTTCTCACGGATATGGTTAGTTGCATTAATATTATAGATTTCTTTTGTAAATTCCAAGCCTTTCCTGCCGGTACAGCTGGCATCCACCCCTGCAACATGCGTATGATAATATTTTGCTTAAGACAAATCAACCGCTAATTCAATCATAACTGGCTACTCACAGGTGGCTTTTTTGGGTGGCCACATAAATTCAAACAATTCATTTTACATCAACTAATTTGCAAATAAATACCACCTAGTGATTTTCATTAACAGAACAGTTTACGCATCAAGGATAATGGAGTTCTAAACATTGGCAATTTTAACTTTAGCTCAGATGAAAGTAATGAAGCAGGTTTAGTGCATGGTGCGTATAATTAAGCCACCTTGAGCAAAATTCTTTCACTCGGAAAGGCCTACTTTACTCAACATAAAACATTACATTTTCTTTAAAATTGCCTTAAGTAACGGATTTTTTGTTACTAAATGTTTTCGCCAGACACTGGTCACAGTAATCTTTTGGGATGAAAGTAAAAAATTCCGCGTACAATTTATAGGAAATGTGAGGATTAGAACACGTGGTTGTAATCATCTTCTTTATAAATTTTTAATTTCTTGGAGATATCTTGTATGTGACTTAATGGTTTCGCAGTAGAGGTTGTACAAAACTTAAAGTATTTTCTCGCAATATTTGTATTGTTTTGAATAAGTTTATTTTTTTTGACTCACTCTTAAATAAACGCCGACCTTTAATTAATGATGGTTTTAGCTAGCGCAGTGACACCAAGTAGCAGTAGTACTGGAACATAAGTAAGGATTTTTCCCTTAAACATCGACTCAAGTAAGCTCCCTTTCCCGTCTTTTAAGTCTAAAACTTAACGTGTTGTTAGAAAGAAAACTTGAGCTCAAACTTACCCGTTGTTTGTTCTATTCTTGTCTACCCTTCTGCAATTCTTGACCGGTTTCAAGCACGCAAAATCTGGTAGCTACTGTCCCTTGGGATCCTTTATAAAAATAATCCGCTCGTTAAACACAACTCTTCGAACAGTCAACAGGCGAGCGAACTTATAATCTACATTATTACTGATAGCATTGCCACTGTTTAAATTAGTGTAGTGTTTCTGGTGTCACCATATAACTTCCAGACAATTGAACTAATATCTAATGATTCCATAATATTGTCTGTGGGAAAGTAAGCGGCTCTTTAAAACATGGACGATCAGTTATGATTATTGGGTGGTAGAGAGCTGGCCTCACTAGAAAACGTCCAATTAATGGAACTAATATCTGATATTATATTTGATTCTATAGTTATCTATGGAAAGGCAAGCTCCTCTTCAACACGTAGACGATCAGTTAAAATAATTGGGTGGTAAGAAAACTGATACAATCATAAGCGTATAAGCTAGGAGACGGGAGGGCTGTAGCCCCCGAAAACTAGGCAAAGTAAATTTTTGAAGCACTCAGCAAATGACGAAATGATAGAACTAGAAAAACCCTTAAAAAATATGCATCAATAAAAAAAGTCTAATCGTGGTATGTGATACATAAATGGTATGAAATTTGCAATTTTCTTTGCAATGCTCAGATTAAAAGTCAGTAATTGAACGCTCTCTCATAATGTTTTGTTTATACTTTGGGGGAATTGAGTAAGTCCCCCTCCCCAAATAGAATATTGGCCGGAACACCTTAGCATAGAAAAAATATGTGCAAGCGTTTGTGATGTTATGTCGTAAATTATATAGGAGATTGTCACTTTTAAGTCCAGCACACTGGTCTCTTTAAAACACTGGGTCTAGAATCTTCCGTCTCAAAGCACGGTCAGTCGTAAAGCGCTATTTAAGTCCCCATCAAAAAAATGCTTACGAATGATATAACAAAACACTGTGGACCTTCCCGCACAATTTTGACTTGAAGGACTAGTATTCGTGACCATGCTTTTTTACTGTCGGAAAGCTCGATCCAGTCTTCTTAGAGATCAGTGGGCCTGAATTATTTTCAGAATGTAGACTTTTCTATTAGTTTCTGTCAAATGGTAATAGTAATACCATTTTACTTCGCTTTGAAATTCCATCACAATAACACTAAAATGTTTTGTCTGATTCGCGTAAAAATTTAGGTAACAAGCAATGGCTTTTAGTATGGCAGTGGGTTTTAGGGGGAGGCCGACAGGTCCATAGCCCGAGGCCCCGTACCTGTAGGGGCCCGGGCGCCTCAATGCTAAGAAAAGAAGATGTGTCTGAATGCCCCTATTTATCTCATGGAAGAAAATGAAAACTCGAAACTGTATCAACTGGAAGGAATAAAATGCCTCAGGAACTTCCGCAGTCCGATCATGTCTACACTTCCTTGCAATGCACGACGTTATAGGGCCCCTGCAAACTTTTTCGGCCCAGGGCCCAGCACCCTTCAAAACCGCCACTGGAAGCAAGCACTGAAACACAACGGCTATGTGAAGCAATCTGTCATGGGGAGGGGCATCTAAATGCAGTTTCAAGGATTTCGTAAGGTGTTTTGTTAAGAATAATACTATATATCGTGCGTAATATTTAAAGAGCATGTTTAGATAACTGCTATGTGCTTTATTCAATAAAACTTGTGGCATTTTGATAAACGCTTTGTAAAATCTCTGTCCGCAAAATAATCTTCAATTACTTAACAGCGCCGTTAAATCTTAAACACTAGTTGCATCATTTGTGTGCCATATGCTCAGCTAGACATTTTTCAATAGAGTCAAATTTCTTGAATATTATCTCGAAATTAAATATATTAACCTAGGCTTCAAAAAATAGTGGTCTTCCTTTCAAGCTATATGAGTGTATACATCAATATTCATAATCTGCAATACCTTTGTTAAACTTGAAATTAGACGAGTTTCAATTGGCTCGGTTTTTCACCAGATTAAACAAATTTGCGGTAAACGTTTCTAAAAGAATACGGTCTTCTGTACAATATTCAATCACGCCCATTGATAGATTTAGTGCCACGCCCTTATTAGGTGTTTTAACACAAATTAGACCTCCTATCTGACAAGCGCTGTAAACCGATATAGTCAATAAAAGATATTAGCAATACCAACAATTTTTCCACGCGATCTCATTACAAACATCTGGAGGAGATATGTCATAATGCATCAAGGAAAGGAAGGTACACCTACCAGTCTGAAAACCCTCCGTTTTAAACTGTGTAAATATTTAAAAGATTGTTTTGAATGATAATCAACAGAGATCACTGTCAAGGTCATCCTTTGAGTTCTGCTGTGTAGGTGATCACCATAATGTTCTGGAAATGTGACATATCAGTGTGTTACGACACGAAGCTATAAAGAAACAATATCTGAAGCGAGTACTCCGATTTATATTTGTACATTAACAGCTTCCATCATTAAGGGCTTAGTTAGAGTACCTTTCATGATTTAAAGGAGGGAATTTGAAGAAAACAGTTAACTGCAATTTCCCTATTAAACCAATTTCGATAATTTTTTATTGGAAGGTATGACTAGTTTTCATCTAAGCCTACTTTGGACAAAAAATGTATCATTAGTTTATTCCGAACGCCTGCACCTCCTGAAATAATAGAAAAGAGCTGTACGTAGTTTTAAACATAAAACTTTCCTACATCTTTCTTGTTTGGACTATCAATGATCGGTTTTAACAGTGTGCATTTCAGTTCATGTGGCCACGCCATGATTCTTTCGTCATTAGAAGAAAATAACTGAACAAAAGGTGAATATGAAAATCTACTATCTACCAGGAAACGAAAGCCGCCGTGGTCTAGTGGAGAAGTTCCCTCCCTCCCTTCAGTTCAAGAGGGTCAGGCTTCAAATCCCGGAAGGGCCATTGGTGACGTCAGAAAGGGCATCCGGTCTTAAAGAGCTCTCTGCTCCAACAAGTCCCATGTTCCAAGGACCGTTCAAGGCCCCTAAAAAGGGGAGTTTACGGCGTTCAAACCGCGAAATGTGACGAAGGAATTTTATGTCGCCTGTTCGATGTATTTAAACTTTTGGGAAACTCCCGTTTTATCGTCCGATTGTATTGGAACACGGTGAGATCTATCATCGATCTTTGCAGGGGGTATTTTCTCTATTATAAATTTGGCTTTGAAGGGCGTCGCTAACACGAAGACACTCTATACGCATCAAGATGTTAGCTGATGTGTGCATGAGTAAGGCGTAACGTACTCTCTATACAATATTCTATGAAGCCTCTTTTATCATGCGCATTTCTGTTTGGCAATACCATGATCCATGGCTACCTACGGATCCTTTAGCACTCAAAGTAAAGAAGATCCTTGATTAAAAGTGTTCTGCAGCTCATGCGGAGGTATTCGCTTTTAAAAGTAAACAACCTCCAAAACTGCAGATTGCCTACTTCTACAATCTTCAGCATACAAAACTTTCAAGGTTGAGCAGCTTTTTCACGATTAAATTCACTCTCTGCTATACCAAAAAGTAGGTTTTTGATCTTTCTATGTATTCTCACGATGAAATCATTATCCGTTTTTTGTCTTAAATGCCTGAACTATTTACAGGAAATTCTATTGTCCTTGATATTCCTTGATAAGGCACTGTACACATTTTCAGTTATATTATTCAGACAGCAGGATAACAAGAAGCACGTCGAGGAATTTACATGATATTTGCTAGCTTTGCACACCAATGGCAATGAACGTGTACTGTTATGAATTAGTGTGTTGTGACTTTAGCAAAATCTAAAAGCTATTAAATGGTTTAGACGCTGCCCAGGCTCGATTGATCGTACTAATAACCTTTAGGCAGAGTCTCTAATACTTTCTAGCTAAGACAGATATGCTTGTATATAATTACCGTCATGTTTTTCTTCCTCCTCTTTCTTTCCCAGCAATGTTGCCAGGTCAGCGGATTTGTATCTTTTCTCTCGAGAGCACTTCTTCAGAAATATGTTTTTAATGTTCTCTTCATTATTCAATTTAAACCGAAAAGCGAAACGAAATTAAGAAACACTTTAAGACAATATTCAGCCAGTACAACGTCAAGATGAAAAATCCACCAGCAATCTTGGTATGACCTCGAGTAATCACTTTAGTGTACCCAGAATTGAGCAACATATTCCTAAATTATGTGATGAAGTCAAAGAACATCTATTACTCCTACAGAAAGTGACAGAATTTGGAAGAAGCATTTTACTTATAAAATTGACTTCATTTAACGAACAAGGGAAGTTTTTGACTTCATAATCAGTTTCTTCTTGTCGAGAGCTAATCACAATAACACAGAAAGGTCGCCAGCATAGAAGAAGTCAAGATTAAATGACTCGCAGGACTGCAAATCCTTCCTTCTCGATTAAGAAATTCTTGAAAACATTGTCTGGATGGACCACTGTTGGTGCGGATTAAGTCTTGGAAAATATAGTATAAATGGACCACTGATGGTGTGGATCAGATCTTGTAAAGCTGGAAATGGAAGCCACATTTGGTGTACACTACAAGATAAAAAGCTATAGCATACAGGCAAATTTACGAAGTACACGAGGATTGAGGTTCAAGTCGTAAGCTGTGCAAAAATCACCACAGCAAGAAATCTGAAATAACCCGCACAGCAAACCAAATGGAGAAGGCAAGGAAGGGGAAAAGAAAGAACTATTTTTATTGGGATTAGTTTTATCACCAATAAATAGCATTACCTTGAAGGGTTTAAGCTCATTCCATCGACCTTAAAATCGCATTATATCCAAACATTTGTTACCATTGTTTGAACATCTCATGATATTTACCGTCATCTGACAATCTTTTAAGACTGAATACTGAAATGTATTCCCTGAACGAGTTCTTGTAATTTCTCAGCTACCCATGGTGTTTTTCTACCTACTTTTATTGAGAGAGGGTAGTCGATTCATATCAAAAGAAGGGATCATCCTACCCTTAAATGAACTAATTTCTTTACGATGAGTTACCGGCATCCGATGTGATAGTTCCCTGTTCCCTCTTGTATGTTCCTCGCTTTTTTCATATGTAGCAGTTCTAATGTCGGATGTAGGCGTAGGCAAGCTGAGAACAGCTCAAGCGAACAGGAACCCTCCACATATTTAACGAAAACATGAATGGAAATGGGGGACTTTTTTGTTTTATGGAAAACATGCTTAAGGCTAAAGATTATTTTTTTATATTTTTTGTGGCATACTCGGTTTTGAGCGTAACCTATTATAATGCGTCGCAAAATATGACAAAGGCAATGTTTACCAAATTTTCTCCAGTGTGGAAGAGAAAAAGTATCTGCAGTGAAATAGAGAAACATATCACTATGTGGAAATAAATAGTAAAGTAGGTACAAATTGTATCCACTGGAGGTGACATATATACAGAGTGAGCAATGTCCTGGGGACATAGCCCATTTACAGGGGTGGTCTCCCGTTGCCTCCCCCAATCGATAGTCTTTATATCGGGTTAGGCCGGATTCAAACCTACAACCTCTGGCATGTGGGTCCGATTCCTTAACCGCTAGACCACTAGACCACGGCGGCTGAAAATCTATATCATCATCACCATTGGGTCGAGTGCACTCGGACTTCCTTCACAACTTTCCTCTACTCTTACCGTTCCTGCATTGCTATCGCAAGCTCTTCCTTTCTTAGGCTGGTATCCCTGTATACTTGCTCCATAAATGCTGTACGTGCGCGACCTCTCGATCTTTTGCCGTGTTTGGGCTCCCATAGCAAGAGGTGATGGAATGGTTCTTCTGGTATTCGCCAGACATGTTCTATGAACCTCAGTCTACTTGTTCTGATGACATTACTTATTGAAATTAATGATCGAAATTTTTTTTCTCTTTCCAGGATATGTCCTATACTTTTCTCAGTAGTCTTGTATAGATTCCATGCAGCCTCTTTTCCATTGTCTTGGTGAGAGGTCAACATTCGTAACCACACAAGAGTACATTTCATACTGTGCTTCCGAAGGACTGAATCTTTACACTTCAGATATAACAAGCTTTTATCTTCTCAGAGTTTACAATTTAGGAAATTTACATTGACCGGAGGACACTTGCATATTGTACAGAATAACTATATTTCCAGACTTGGAAGAGAATTCCAAAGTAAACTTAGTTAGTTGAGACTTATATATCAATTGAACCTTTATGCTCTACATAATTTCTTAAAGTGTTGCTACTTTCGACTAACACTACAATATATGGACGAAGGATAGTGAATCAAACCCATATATTCCTCTCGTTTATGCCGTTTTCCCCTACCGCTGTCCAACACCCAAGTGCACTTAGTCTGTACTATTGGAGGCGGGTTATCTGAAGAGTGGATTGCGAATCAAAACTAGGGATAGCAGAGGTTGATTCAGAGATTAAAAAATTCAACAAATCTATGTCTCTTCATCAATTCCTTGTATCGTTGACAAGACAGGGGTTGAAATTTTTTGTTATATCTATATTATAGAAATAGAGAAGTTGTCACCCCCAGCATGCTTCGCGATTTTATTTTGGCTTTGGATAGATTAATGGGCTGGAGAGTAGTACTTCCATGGTTAAGTCACAAGTTGCAGGAAGGCCAGTCCACTGAGCTACTAGTTACATGGCATTGTTTTTAAGCTTTGTTTGATAGGGACTGAAATGGCGACCACCGACTGACCTCACTTTGAGACGGAAGATGTTCCATCCAGTGGGCTGGTCTCCGAAATTGCTTGAAACTGTTTACTAATATGCACCACTAGAGGGTTTGAAACTAATAAGAAAGAAGGAGTGTGCTACTATCGTGGATCACTTAGCTCGTTTAGTAGAGCACACGTCACGAATGCGTGGGTTACATGTTCAAACCTCGGTGATGATATGTCAACTATTTCTTTTCAGTACTTTCGAAACAAAATACCTGTAAAAGCCGGGTCGGCATAGAACCCCGTAAGAATCAGGACCGTGCTACACAGGCAGACCTCCGAATAATACACTGACGGGACGGTTAAGCTGCCTTTCTTGTGCGGCCAATGCTGTACCAGCTATATGAAGGCTCAAGCTCACAACTTGTAGTTCACCATGTCTTTAACAACTACATCATTCTCTGATCATAGTCTTTCTTTTCATGTACAAGCTAGAAATTGCATTTGCCAATCGGTCCAAATGATGTGATTTACTGCACTTCATTTAAATGAACATCATGACAGATAAAGCCTGTCTAGAATATCAGGGGCACTCATCAAATGTTTAATCTATTGTGCAATGTTTATGGTCCTAGACATAGCAAAATAATTATCAGCTAACGTC
>JAAAKL020009893.1:0-14764 GCA_010016065.2 Carybdea cf. marsupialis auct. non (Linnaeus, 1758)
TATATATATAGAGAGAGAGAGAGAGAGAGAGAGAGAGAGAGAGAGAGTATACATATAAAAACTTTAAAAGGCAGAACCAGATTCATTGTAAAAACGATATAAAAACAACAACTAGTTAAGCTGACAAGCTTTCGAAACTAATGTTTCTTCATCGGGTCCAATATAGTCTATATATATGACTGTTGCTGTTCATTTCTAGAGAGTAGCTCTGGCGGTGGAGGTTCTGGAATAAATGTATCTGGAAAAACTGTCAAAAAAGGTGAGTAGAAGATAACGAACGTGTACTGTAAATTGCAATGCTATGTCACTGTCGGTTGGATGTAATCATACCATATCTGCGAGAAATTTGTACTAAAACCATGAGGTTCAAAGGACCTGTTTACAAATAGTGCGTCTGTTACAGGAAATATTCATTTTGTTTCCTCTAATAGTAAAAGGGTAAAGTTATTCTCCTACGCTGTAATGCGGTAGAGAGCTAGGTTGTCCAGTTTCTTTATTCAGCAAATTTATCCTTCCTAAACTTTATAGCAAGTACCTATCTACCGGCTGCATGTCAGCAAGAGTTTTAAGACTGCCAAAGCTGGACTCAAACTATTATTACAACTTTCACTTGATAGACCAGCTCTCTATCGACTGTGTTAACTCACCTTACTCCTGCAGTAGTTTTAGGTTCCACTATAAGCATCTTAGAGATGAGAGCTCAATGACATAACAATAACTTCCTAGGCTTATTGATAAATTGTACAGAGGTAGTCGGCGTAGAGAGTTATTTTGGCGGTTTGAATTGAATAGTTTTTCATCCAAGGGTTTTAATAGTTGTGAGGTAGATTTGCAGGCATGGCAAAGTGTAGCTATTTTTCATTTCTGCTAGTTCGTTTCTTTTCTTGTATTTTCTTGTATTGTCTTTCATTTTATAGCCCTCCTGCTGATCTCTTTTTAATTAGTGCATATTTTCTACCGTTCAGTTTGTCCTTTGTATACTTGTTGCTGTAGCATTTAACAATAGTAGCAGGAGTGTGCACTTCGTGATTAATTTCTTCCTGTGTTTAAATTGTTTGCAAGTGTTCAATTGCCATTATTCCCAAGGGTGCGTGTTGTGTAAATCTATCTCTTAATTTACGTAGTATCTAATATAATTGGAAAGGTATTCTGAGCAAGATAAGATCATAATGTTAATGAAAATGTGTATTAACTGAGTTGTTTATATATGATATATGTAGGATCTGTTGCAGCCTCAGGTCTTAGTTAAAACCCGATTTCCATTTAGAGCTTTCTGTTGGGGAACCGGATTTTTGCAATCGACCTTGTGTCTGGGCATGCCAATATAGATCAGGCTGTAGTCTCGAAGAGCGACTAGAAAAAAGGAAGATGTTTGTTTTCCTTTTGGCGGTCGCGCCTGACGGCGTCATCGCCAGTCAGTCAGAGCCAGATATAGGTCTATTTGTACATGCGCATTTTTGTACTTATTTTTCCTGGATGGGAAGATACTTTCAAGATAATGAACAGTAAAATTAAGAAGTGTATAAATATGATAACTATTTGTAATTTTCTATGTTAAAAATACAAGTTAACAAACGGATGAATATGAATGATCATCAGTGCTCTTACAAAGCTGTTATTGCGGGAATGAAGATATGTCACCCATTATCTTATACTTTTATCTGGAATAGGCATTACATTTTGTTTGTACTTACCAGGGCTACTGCTGCCTTCAGCAGAAATAGGTGATTTGTCATGAATTTTCCTAAAAATATACAAGAAAATTAAGGCTCCGGCTGAGGCCATGATACTCAAAGTACTATATTTAAACTAGATAGTCATCAAATGTCAGTAAGAACAATGACAGAGAAAGTGATCGTCATTTGGAAGTATTAACTAGTTCTTACAATCTTTTCTAGGGCTTGCACGATTGAGTGTCTTAGCAAAAGTTGGAATTGGAGCAGGCGCGATCGCAGCCGTCGGCCTCATAATTCAACTAATATTATGTGCATGCGGGTAAGACATCATGTGCCACATGTAGTTCTTATTTTGATGTATGGAATAATATTACACTAGGACTGGCCGATGACTTAACGATGACAGGGGAATATGAAAAAAAAAATTCGATCATTGGGAAGAAGGATCTTAAATCTTGAGAAAAGAGGAACACACGAGGAAAGATTGTAGACTATCAGGGACGGTGAAACAGGGGGGCAGGGGGCATGGGGCTCATTTTTTTCCGTGACCACGTTTTAGCTTTATCAAAATTGAAATTGACTGCACAGACATTTTGTCACATTCACAGCAAAATATGCATATTGAGACACAACAAATTTTGCAAAGGCACCTTAGTGGAACGTGATAAAAAGTAAATTTGAACCCAGCCTACTTGCCCCCCCCCATCTGCTTTACCTTCCCCCGCCCCTGGCTATGGTTACTTAAAAGTAAGAAAATGAAAGTGGAAAGAAGCTATAGAAGACGGGGAGATAGTATTTGCTGAACAGTCATTCTGAATGGGCACTTACAGTTCACGTTGACAGCAAACCTAACCTTTTTATTGTTGCATATCAATATCCTGTAATTATGGGAAGAGGGTTTTCCAATAACACGTGTCATACAAAACGTGTCTTTCACACATACTTATTTAAACAAAGTATCAAGATAATTTCTTATTCTTAAAAGATGATTTATATGTACTGGAAAGCAAAAAATGTCGGAGCTGTAAGTGTTTAATTATAATACACTACTCGAAATTTAGGAATGGAAGGGGGAAGTTTAAAAACAGTACAAAGTATGGTTTCTTGGGGCGTGGATGGAGAGCTCAGAAAAATATCTTGCCCAGAGAGAAGTTTTAAGCCTAGAATGGCTGTCACAATTTTAGAAGGGTATAGCAAGGGTATGGAACTGCAAGAAAAATCAGGAGATACTTTTTCTGGCAGCAATGGGACCAGTACTGTTGTATGGATCGTAGACATTGGCTAGGCAAGTCAATAGGTGCTAAATCAGGATGCTTATTGTGGCATTGAACGTATTGTGAAGGGCTTGCACCACCGATTAACAGCTGTACGAAGGATTGCTTCAGTTCGTTATAGGAGAATGAGACTTTAGAGTCATAGTATAGGCCACGTCGAAGAGAGAGGGAATAGATTACCTAGAGTCAGAATTAGTAAAATACCATTAAAGGAAGAAGAAGGGTCATTAACTAGCTGAAGGATACTGAAACGGACATCACATGGGAGCAGAGAACTCTCATGGAAAATGGAGTGGGATGGAGGAAGTGTTTCACTAATGTTGTATGTTCTTGCGGAGAAACTTTTTGTAACATTATCATCTTTATTGGATCATAAGTACGTCTTGCCGCGAGCTTTTATGAAGTTGTATTCATCCCTGGAGGAAGCACATGGGGGCTCTCTGGTTTCTTCTGTTAACAGAGCTTTTAACCTGCCAACCATACTGGAAGAATATTTCATCTGCTTAATTCTTCATTGAATTAATGCTGCCTTAAATCTCTATGGCTATTGGTAAACGTGAGTAATTCTTAGTGAATTGGGTGTCGAGAATTATCAGTGAGTCATTCCCGTGCTTTATTTAAAAACGACAGTAGTTCAGCAGTTGCCGTGTGCTCTCTATATGCTCCGTACTTATAACAATAATAATAGTAATAATAATAATCAATTGATACTTAGCCGAAGATTACATGTAGACATTATCAAAGGCGCCTTACACATTAACGTTAAAACTTAAAATTCTTGAATCTACAACATGGCGTAAACCTAAGTTAATCTATGACCAAAAAGTAATTTAAAATCAGCTTAAGTCTAAGTGATTTCTAGGTAATATCTGATGTAAAAAAATAACAGACAACCTAAGGATATATAAAATCTACATTTGCTGTACGTTTTACAACTAATAACACGTTTCAAGAAATGCTTTTCTAAAAAGATGAATGCTTACAAATATCTTAAAATTGTTAAAGTTCTCTTCAGGTCTGATTCATGTTCCGCAGTGTAATGGCTGCTACTGAAAACGCTTTATCGCCCAATGTTTTCTGAGTTTTACTTCGTGGGAGCTGCAAATGAAGTCCCCCTGAATATCTTGGGTTGTATCTCGTGGATTTTTTTACATTAACTAAATTTCTAATATAGGTTGGTTTGTGTCATGGGACTGCCTTAATTTGACTTGTCTAGGCAACAGCACTATTTAATCTGGATTCTTCTGGAAAATCCTTTAGTTTTCCAGAACATTCTGTAACCTTCTAGAGCATTCTAGAATGTTCTGTCAGGTTTAATAGGATTCTAGAACCTTCCAGAACTTTCTATAGAACACACTAGAAATTTCCGGAATGTTCTAGAATATTCTCTTGTTTTCTATGGATTTCTGTATAAGCAAGACGAATTATATTTAAGGCAGGAAAGTAGGCATTTAGGCAACTTTCATCGAGGCAAGGAACAAAAACTGTAAATAGAGTAATTGATGATCTGTTAATAGATTATTCGACATTGAGCAACCTATCATCTCTGTGAAATACAGTTTGCCAACTGTGGATATCTTTAAAAGCTATAACTAATATTTTGAATTCGATTCTAAAAGCAACGGAAAACCAGTGTAAAAAGTTTAAAACTGGTGCAATCCGACAATATCTAAGTACACAACAGTCGAACCAAGCAGTTGGGTTCTGTATACTTTGAAGCTTATACTTAATATGCTCAACCAGCAATCCATAAAGCAAGCTATTGCAGTAACCGATGCGTCCCATCATAAGAGCTTGTACTAATGTTTGTGCAGTGCATTGTGTGGATGGAAAAGAACACTAGCTGGTCATGAGAAATCACTGTATGCCTTCAATGCCCTTAGTGAAGAGAACGTTTTCAGTCTTATAAAAAATTCTGCAAATAAAATTTGTCCGCTTGACCCAGCAAAAACGTCGCTTGTTATCCTTACCTTGATGTACTCTTGTACCAAGTAGAAAGAACTGCGTTGATCAGTTCTTGCACGAGTATCACATCTGGAATTAAGTGAAAACGTATCCTGTCGTAAAACTTGAGATTATAGGTCGAGCAATTTGGACTAAAGGTAGAAATATAGGGAGTCATGACGTGTCTTACAGTAACTAATTTGTAAGCCCGGTCCACATATGTTGAGCAAAATATAATAGGGTTTTAAAACGTAATTTTTGAAAAATAAACAATAACAATGATTACCAAATCGAAAATGAAATGCAAAGGTTTTATTTTCTAATCAGTTTGAGACATGACCAGATATCGTAGGTTTATCAGCTACCGAAAACATAAACAAAACACCATGGTTTGATAAATCATAACAAAATATATCCCTCTTTCGGTAGGTAAACAACTATTATAAAGCTGTTGTGTTCTTTAAGTATTTTGTAAGTAGTCAATGTTTAGGTGTGCGCAACATGTTACTTATCTACTTCTCAAAATCTTTCACAGATATGACGGATGTTTTTTCTGCACACTTTTAGAATGTTTACTAGGTGAGTATTAGTTTCCACTACAACTATATTATTTATTACCAATTACGCTTCTTTTGCTAATCACTAATTAGAATATCGCTTTATACTACCTCACTTAAGTAAACAGGAAGGGACATTAAAATCACATGTCTTTGAAACGCCAGTGCTACAATATTTTGGAATTTCAACCGTGTGAAAATTAGAAAAAGTTTAACCCGGAAAGCATAAAAAAGAATAAAGCCTACATGAAATTCTGCTGTATGAAAACTGATGCAACTGTCTATTTTACTGACACCATTTCGACGGATCAGACCGCTACACATTAACGAGAAAGTGAAGAAGGTAGGAAGGTTACTTAACCCTATTCGGAGTGGGTGATTGTGCGATTTTCAGGAGGTTAGAAGATTAGGTTGGATAGTAGGCTTGCGACTACATTGTTACTAATAACTCGGTGAGCATGTTTTGCTTAGGTATGAAACTCTGCAAGTACATTGATTAAAAGATATGCTTATTTTTTTAACAGCCGAAAGATGACAAGTACCCAAACACCATTTAATAATCCATTGTTGGAATAGCGTTCACTAGTACAATGGGAAAAGATACTTAATAAATTTAACCCTTTACCTGCGGTTGTCGCAATTCTGCGACGAGAGACCTATGTTCAAATTTGGCGCTATAAACTAAAACCCATAACTTAAAATTCGTTTTAAAATTGTAGATCTTGTTCTTTGGACTCTAAGAAATCGAATGATGACAAATACTACCTAGGTTTCCGTAGTAAGATTTTGAGAGATTTTGCTATAGAGTTTGGGAAATTTTTTAATGTGCTTATCTATTGAGGTGTAAAGGAGAAAAACAATGAACTGAGGGTAAAGAGTTATTTTAGATGAAATAAGTCTGCTTTGTGCCAATAACAGGATTATTCTAAAGGTCTCTTACTCTAGACGTCATCCTCAGCAAAGTTTTAAAAACCAAATCGTTTTCAAAATACTTGTTTGAGTAAATATGAGGAAAAGTCAGAAAAATTAAAAAAGATTAGGCAAATCGTTTCATGAGATGTCATGGAATACATAGAGACGTAGTATTTTCTTTCCGAAAAGATTGATACATATTTGTATTCATATCATATTTCAAAAATAGTCTAAGAATCTTTTTGATCCGGAACTGTATCCAGCATAACCCAGACGTTTTGGATATCTCTTCATATTTTATTTAATATAGACGCAGGCCTACTATTCCCTCCCCAGTCTGGATATGAATAAATCTACGTATACTGGAATGCTTATTCACACTTTCGACGTTGACATCCCATCCCTCAAGCATCATGTGAATGTTCCAGCAGTTAGCGTTGTAATGGATACAAGTAGAATGGGCCTCACTGCATCCTTTTAGAGGAATTATGAAGTTACAACAGGGAGCTTTTATGGTAGTTACTACAATGAACTGGTAACCGAGGAAGAACTATCAATTATATCTTTTATGTTATACAAATTTCAGTTGGATGGGGTTCTGTAAGGAACAGTGAACCTATTGCCGGTGGATGGTACGTTTTAAAAGATACTGAGATGTTTCTTCAGCAAGATTTTGTTTCGGTCTGGTGGACTCATGCACTTTTAGAATAGCACTTGGATCTAGGAATTTGGCTGTGAAATTTGTGAGAGAATGCTGTGACCCCCTGTATTGTTTCTGAATTGCTAATGTTGTGGCAAACAAACGTTTGGTGAGGTAAAAGATGATGCCATCAGCACTTTTCTGATGATATTATCATTTTCTACGAAATACGTCGGAATTCTATTCTTTCATTGCAAATAATGTAAAAGACATTTGGATAATTTTGATAATTTGATTTCGCTTCAAACTATACTTTTTGTTATATAGACAGCAGAAAATGCATATGATAAGCAATTCTTAATATATATCATAAGCCCTCATGTTGGCTTAACTATGCTGCCTTGGTGCCCGTTTGGTAATCTAGCCAATATTTTCTGAAATGTATGCTAAGCATCTTGGTACCAAGGGGTGAGTGTTCTCCGTAAACCTTCTCTGAAGACGAAAGTACCCTAGAAGCAAGTGGTCAGCTTCTTCCAATGGTACCCTCTGAAAGATAATGCAGAAAGAACTCGCAGCTTTTAGAGAAAACAGAGATAATGGACACGAAGGTCAGCAGGCTGCCTAGCGGGTGAGCTACTGTATGCATTGTGAACAGATGATGACCTGTCGTTTTCAGCTGTATCTCCGGAAAATTTCTCATCCCTTAGTAGTTAGAAATTCATAGAAACTGTAACACTGTGTAGTGCAATGGAACTGTCAAAAATTGTTTCTTATTGAGAGCGTGTGCTCCATACTCTGGAGTGGAGAGGAGCGTTTGATCGTGTATTCTAGATACACTGGAAAACTTTATCAAAATATTCTTCACCCACTATCAGGGCGATATTCAATCCATGGACGAAACCCGGACAGAAAGTTTAGATCATAGTCGTGTCTCACTGCTTACGCTGAATAAATACGTGCGGGAAACAATTAACTATAGTCGACTCAGCCACTACAATCAGCCGATTAGGTTACAGAACTAATCGAAAGATTGTACATCAGCATTTACTGGAAATCAACTTCACACAAAATTTGACATGAAAAATTTTGATTTCATTTGTTAAAGAATACTGTATGCTTCCTATGATTGGTAAAATATGATGCAAATAAAGTACTGCCTTAGTTGAGATTTTTTAAAGCGGTTTCTGCTACGCCTGTCGTATCCACTTTATTTGGTTTAGAGTGATGTCGAGTAGACTAAATGAGTAACACTTACCAATTTTTTAGAGATACACTATTCATTTCTTTCTTTTCGTGATTTTTCAAAGGATGTTTCTTGTGATAAAGTGGACAACTTCATCTGGACATCATTCTGGTATAAACGTACAGCGACATCTCTGCTTCAAACGACCGTTAAAGAAATCATATCACCGAGAAGGGAATTTGACAATGGTGGATCGTAAACTGAATGAAGCCTTCTGCTATCCTTCACGAAAAGGCCACGAGGGCTCATGAACATGAG
The DNA here is from genome assembly GCA_010016065.2 of Carybdea cf. marsupialis auct. non (Linnaeus, 1758). Taxonomy (NCBI): domain Eukaryota; kingdom Metazoa; phylum Cnidaria; class Cubozoa; order Carybdeida; family Carybdeidae; genus Carybdea; species Carybdea cf. marsupialis auct. non (Linnaeus, 1758). The sequence goes on from JAAAKL020009893.1 coordinate 8,505, forward strand.
AAATCCCTTAGACTGAAATCTGTTATGTATGGAATCAAATATATGTTCATATTTGCTACTGTTTCTTCTCATTAAGCTAGTATTATTTCCCGTATTCAAGTCGCCGCTGTGATGACACCTTTCAAGTTGTTTTCTCTTTTAATGTCGGAAAACATGCCCATTTCCCCTTACTTGGAATATTCTGAAGAATTGAAGGATTTGAAGGCATACCCTGTTCAATAGAAACTCTGATCAAGGGCTGCTAGAAGGAAATAGCACCATAAGTATTACTCTACGTATGTCATCTTCACCTATAAGCACCATTTTCCATAAGATGTTAACCCGAGAGAGGTGTATTCTATCACTTTCATATACAATACTTGGATTGACATTTCTTACTTCTGACTATTTCTTACATTACCGATGCCTCATTAGGCATCTTAGCATAAGCATTTGAAGTAATGTATTAACTGACAAAAACTATAATGCCGTACACCTAACAGCAAGGGGCTCCCTGCAGGATTTTGTTTCATAAAATAAAAGGCACGAATCGTAACAACAAATTACATTGTATACCTAGCAGAGTTTTACAAGGTGATCTCTTGAAATCTGATAGCCATAACTTATCACTTTTAATTCTCACCACCTCTAATTTCTATCAGCAAGATATCAAGGTCAACATGAGGGTTTGTTGTCCTTTTTTCTTAATGCGCCAGCCCCGTAATTTGTTTTGGAGGTTCTCGGACATTTGGATGCTGTGCAAAACTAGTAAGCAATGATGCAGTGAATGAAATGTGAAGTAATTTATTAACTAGAAGAATGTGGAAGTCATTGCATTTGGATTCCTATTTCCAATCATTCTTATAAATTTTTTTAGTCATCTATCAATATCATCAAGCTGAAGTGACTGTAAAGTAAAGTTTAAATCTAATAAATTTGCCATCGCATTATGCACCTTAGGGGAAGGTAACTTAAACCTTGCTCTTTGCATTTCCTAAATTGACAAAACGAACTTTATATCATTTTTTCAATCGCTTTTTTTTAATGTTAAACTTATGCACTCGAAACATTAGAATTTGCCTCCAACTTTGCCTTGAATGAATTAGATAATGAATTCATAATAAATGGATGGCCACTAGTTTCACGTGTTTCCGTTTTTAAACTTGCAATTCTGATTTGGTTGGACTTTTTTTTACTGTAATTGACTACCGTGTTGATAGTATTCATTTAAATGTTTTACTTGATGCGACACTATGTCAATGTAAATAAATCATGTAAAATAAAAAAGCACTGTTCTTAAAACTTGTCTCGTTTTCATGACTCTACGTAGTTTTTGGTAAGGGATAGCTTTAGATTGCAAAATGAATGCGACACCAGACAGTCTTATTCTGAAATTTTCACACCGAGTTTGCATTGAATTTTAAAAGCAAGTAAGATTTCGTTTACGGTGTAAAGGGTAGGTTCTACTGTGAATGGTAGTTTATGAGCACGAGTTCTGTCGGCCTTAATTCACAACGCACGTGAGCCTACTTCCAGCAATGTTTTTGCTAAGAAATCTATGAAATTATTTTGTGTTAAACGAATATTGCCCTCTTTCTTTGTATTTTTGTACAGAATGTGTCCTACACAAAGGAATGATTTAGTTGTCCATGAATAGACCTAAACGTGGTCTGTTTTCCCCTTCGAGAAGCCGTAGGTTTTTACCACGTGCTTTGATACACACATGTTTCAAGGTAGGTTGATCAGGAGCCCAACTACTAAAGTACGAAAGAAGAGGGGCTGCCTATTCAGCTTGTCTCACTTAATGTGTTTAGTCATGTATCTGTGTTTAGGGAGATTGTGCAACTATGTTTCCTTTCTTGGCTTTGGGGAAAGAGACACGCTCAATTTTACCGTAAGAAGGTTAGTCTTGGGATGCAGCTTATTTTGAGAGTACATATTAGTTCATCGTAATTACGATGTTTTTAAAGCTAGTCCTACTTCAGCTTATCTACATTCAGTATGCTATCACGTCCTTACAGTTCTGCGTTTTGTCGTGTTGAACGTTTCAATTATTCCTAAACAGACTTCGGTACTAAAATAATATCGTGAAGTAAGTTATTTCAAAGGGTTTTTCCCACGTACTCAATCGTTTAGTTTAAGATCATCAAAAACTATCGAACTATGGTATCAAAAACTGATACAGTTCGTGTACCTCTGCTCCAAAACGTCCTGAACAAATTAAGTTATAAATTTACGACCCTCACATTATTCGAAAATCAAGAAATCGCAACTTCACTTTCCTGTCACCTCTTAGTATAGCCGTGTCTTGACGTTCATTGCTTGCAAATTTTGACGGACAGTCATATTGGGAGTCGGAGCAGAAGCCAAACTCTGGAAAGGTGTATTCCCTCTTTGATAACGCTTCTTGATGTCCTTTAAGGCAAAGCTTTCTAATATCCTATTAGAAAATGGATCTGAAGGTCTTCTTAGGCAATGCATCTTTATATCCTCTTTCGCAAGGCTTCTTAATGTCCTCTTAGGTAACGATTCTTTGACCAAAACAATCAAAATTTGTGCTATTACGTTTTATGCTGGAGGCGTTCAATGGTTTATGGAATTAATGGATGCCGCAAGATGGTCGCTTGTTGAGATCTATTGATTGATGAGCTACGGGGTGTATTCTTGGTCCAAATTAAGCCCGCAAAATTTTGTGCTTTTAAGATAACTGATTATTCTCTTAAAGCCGACAATAATGTACTTCTTTTCTCCAGAACCTTGACACCCTCTCTAAAGTTTCTTAAGGAGCATAATATTTACCTACTTTTCTTAACTTTCCGTTCATAAAGGACGAAAGATATTTTCTTACAAACATTTGTAGCAAAGCCCCCTTTGTAGGACACTACAAACGCTGTAACTCGATTAGCTATAAGCCATGAAGGATATGTTTCATCACAACTCTATTCCTCTTGGCTCTATCCATGTTCTGAAAAAGGAGCGTTAATGGTGTAACTAGCAACCTTTAATAGTCTGTTTTTAAAAGTCGATGCCCAGAAAACGTAATCAACATTGTCATGTCTAATTAAATTGCTGATCTTCCTTTGCACCTAAAATGGGAAACGAGAAAGTTTACAATGATATTTTTGTACGGTTCAATGGTAAATTTATTGTTCAGGCAGGACTTCAACATACTTGCGCACTGACCCATTGATTGATTGACTGACATGCTGCCTAAGCGCCTAGCTGATGGAATGGGTTGTAGATTGCTGTGCTGTGCTTTTCAGGTTTCTTTTTATTGCTTAATTACACATCAAACTTCATATTAATAGGCAGTTGTTATTACTGATTGTCCATATGGAAATAACTTCTTCTAGGTTACCTGCATGCAAATAATGACTGACTGTCGGTTGACAAACACTAATTTGTCTGACAATTTTTTTAAACTCCCGGTATTGTTTCAAGTTACTGGCATGGAGCCCACATTATAAGGGAATTCCCCTTATGACTGTGGAACATCTTTCAAAAGTTGACAACTTGTAAAAGAAATTGACTTGTCCAAGAAAACATGAAGAATTTTTTGACAATGAAGAGTAAAGTATTTCTTTGCCTAGTTCTTCTTGCTTTCGAAATTGACGCTGCTCCGACTGCAAGATCACAACTGTCTGGGTAAGTAGAACTGGCAATAATCTATAAAACAGGGATTTTTGTTTTGAGAAGTGTATTCACTTGATAATGAATTACGACGTATCTTTCATTGCCTTAGTAGTACTTGTGCGATAAGTATGGGAATCGAGATTTCATAGGTTGATTTCCATGCTTGGTGATAGAAATGTGTTTAAAGCAAATGATCATTTCGACAGAGTATTTTATATGACTCAATAGTCGCATGCAGGATGAGCGAAGTTACTTCGTAATACCGGATCTCAATTCGCTCGTTCAGGAGGAATTCACACACGTGTTTCAAGGCTTTGGGTGTGTAACGGGTTGCATGCAATCAAGGTTGACCCTGCTGCCACGCTCACTATTCAGAAGCCACGCCGCCTTCCCTTACAGGTACGGGAGGAGGTGGAACAGGAGCTCGAGCGGCTAGTTCAACAAGGTTGAGTTTAACAGATAACAGCTAGCCGTTGGGTGAGCCCTATAGTAGTTGCCAGGAAAAAAACAGCAAAATTCGTTTTTATATTGATAACCAGGTTGTGAATAAGGCAATTGTGGCATCACAACACCCCATACCTGAACCGAAGGAGCAGTTCACCAAGTTTAGTGGTGCGTGTTACTTTTCAACTTTTGACATGAATGATGCTTTTCAGCAATTAGAGTTAGTCCCAGAGTCTCGTGAACTGACAGCACTTGCTATGCATATTGGTATTTTTCAGGCAAAACGTATGCAGTACGGTTTTTCTAGCAGTCCTGCTGCTTTCCAATGTCTAATAGATTCACTATTTGGTCATTTACCCATTTGTAGCTGCCTACTGTGATGATGTCATATGTTTTAGCCGTGCCTATGAGGATCATTTGCAACACGTTCGTAAAGTTATGTGTGTCTTTAGCAATCATAATATCACTTTAAACCTATTGAAGTGGAAGTTTGCTGTTCAGTCAGTGAAATGGTTGGGAAAATTGATTGAAAATGGATGTGTGGTAGCAGAGCCCGTTGCTATACAACTGATGAGCCTTATTGCTACTCCTCAAAATGTGACTGATGTTAGATCTTTCCTCGGCAGTGTTCAATTTTATGCAGGCCATATCCCTAATTTGAGTGAGAAATCAGCGCCACTGTATGCGTTACTCAAGAGGAACAAAAGTTTCAATTGGACAGAAGAATGTGTGGAATCCTTTCAAAGGTTAAAATCTGATCTTAAAAATGCTTTACCACTCCACTTTTTTTAAAGTGACCAGTCTCAGGCAGAGACTATTGTTTCCACTGTTGCGTCATTTAAAGGTTACTTCGCACTGCATGCTAAAATCCAGATGAGAAAGCAATTGAGAAGTCATCCCAATACTGTATAAACACCAAGATCTTGACGAACTCATTTACAAACCCGTATAAACATAAACCGTAAAAGTGAACGAGAACCAAACTAAAGTGAAGTGGTAGAAAAACAATATCACAACCTAGTCGTACGTGAGAAACGAGAAATCTGGTGAATACTACAAATACAAGCCTGGATTTTGAAATAAATAAAAACACCCAAGTAATTGTTCGTAAAAACATGACGGGTAGTTATAGCAAAGTTCTTTATATTTCTTAGCTTTCGACGTATTCTTACATCATCTTCGGAGTCTTCAAAGTCGCTGATCACCACTTGAGAAATTCCAATACCTACAGACAATGTCGACGCAAATTGTTGGATGAAGAAATTAGAGTAAAGTCACGCAAAATTCCACTACTTGAAGGGGAATTATCGGTGTCTTGTGCCTTGTGTTCTAAAGTTACCTTCTTTGACTTCATACATCTCAAATGTGTTTCATCAAGGGAGAATAAAAGAAAACTTACAAGGAGTGAAAGAGTACAAGAGAAAAAACTTTACAAGCTTCGAAGAGAACAAGGAGTGCGTGCACCAATCAATCCGGATGATTGTATCTTTAACTTTTCATCCCGCGTTCTCACGGATTCCGAGAAATACATTCTTTCTCATGGTCTGAACTTTGCCCTTCCACCTTCTAAACTTGATTACTGTAGATTCTTAACGCCTTTCGAACTCCTGCATAGAACATTACCGAAAGAAGAGATTTTCACGGGCTCACGAATGGACAAAGACTTTGTACGCACAAAAATAAAATCAATTGCACTAAGTAGCTATCGAAGCTACAAGCCACCGACGTCAGTATTTTCCGACTCAGAAATGGACTCCATCAAGAAACTGAAAGAGGACCAAAGCATACTGATTCTAAAAGCAGACAAAGGCAACGCTGTTGTCATCCTGGACAAACAAGATTATCTAAATAAAATGACAGATATACTTAACGACAACAGTAAGTTTAAAAGAGTGGATGATGATCCCGTAAAACTGACCATCAGGAGAGAAAATAATTTACGAGCATTTCTTCGGAAACTACACAAGAAAAAGGTTTTATCCACAGACGACTTCAATAAACTTAGTCCGACCGGCTCCCGACCAGGCATATTTTATGGTCTCCCAAAGGTTCACAAAACAGGCGTTCCACTTCGTCCTATATTATCTGCGATTGGTAGTCACTCGTATAACTTGGCCAAATGGTTAGTTCCTGTACTTCGCCCTCTCACTGTAAATCAGCATACCATCTCTGACACGTTTTCTTTTTTGAAAGAAATTTGCTCC
>JAAAKL020009894.1:0-14764 GCA_010016065.2 Carybdea cf. marsupialis auct. non (Linnaeus, 1758)
TTTGACACGGTGGATAACGTGGCTCGGTTGATTTCTGCATGAGCTTGGTCACAGTTTTAAACAGCAGTGCTTTATCCATGGGATTTTCATCAATTACTGATCTGTAAAAATTGGACTTTGAGGAGTCAACCAGCTGATTAACTAAGTAGCATTGATGCTTATATTGTTCACGATCAAATTGCTGCCCTGATGGTATTTGTGGAATGGGATGAAGTATTTACAAGTGCTTTCTTGCAAACCTGTGATTATAAGCGATTATGACAATATAAGAAAAACTGGCATAATTCATAATACAGAAAAAGGGGCATCGGTCATGCTTTCATGGGGGTAATTGCAGTTGAAACATACCGTCAGCCTCCAAGATGTAAATACCATTAGGCTGGGGATCTTCCAAATATGAGCAAAGAAGTGTATGTGCAATTATGCTAGTGTATACACTCGAGGGAAATAGATCTAGTCAAATAAATGGGAACATAAGAAACAGGTTCCAAAATGCACATAAATCACATAGTAAAAAAAGGCACTCATCATTTGTCCACATGGGTGAGCATAGATGTACACCATTCCACAAATAAGGTAAGACAGAAATTGTTGACATGAAAGGCTAACTGTGTACACTGCAAAAGAGGAATAAACCACCACATCTTGCATTTTGAAAGGTATACATCAAAATCTCTAAGCTGTAAAAAGCTACAGTATCAAGAAATGGGAGAAAATGCTACAAATCCTCTACTTATCTAGAAATGAGGCACTTAATACCACAGACAAACTGAGTCTATACCCAACTCAAAAAGTTTGCAGCTCATTCTGCCGAATTGCTTCTGTAGCTTGTCAGATTACAACATCTATGCAGGGAATCAAAAGAACTACAAAGTAAGCTTATATGAAGGATATCACTTCCCTATTCCACTCTTTTTCAGCAAAGAGATAAGTGTGAAAGCAATGGTTAGAAAGGAAGCAGGATGGGAACCTTACATGTTCTTGAGACTATGCCAAATTCATTTTGTTGGTAGAAAAGAACCAACTGGAAAACATCCTTTTCTGACAAATTCAGTTACAACAACTTGGAAAGAACATAACCTGACTAAGTGAACACGATCCTGAAAAGGTATGAAAGAGACTGTTAACAAGGTTCTAGTACGTATTTCTATTGCAATATGCTTATGCTGTTTATCCCTAACATTGCTTTATTAATTTGCACCAATAATATGCTTATTGAAACTCAAGAACTTCAATTGTACACTAGAAGCAATGGTAAACTCTTTCATGTCATATCAATTGTCTTGCTTCATGTAGCCCACTAAAAAGCAAATATTCTGCTTAATTATAGTGTTAGAATCATTCAGCATATTCTATGTGATGACTAGATTTTGAGACATGTTCAGTCACAATTATGTGAGTGTGCAGAATGCTAACTTTGGCTAGAAATATATAAAACCATCCTGGCCTTTAACATGTTCACAAGATGGACTCAAGTATTAAAAGCCCTAGGTCCTATGAGGCCAATAAAGGGTTGTGAGCTTCATTTGTGGCTTGGGTTGACACTTTTTCTTTTGTGTACTTAAAAGTACATAATTCTGTGCTGTCTCAAAATGATCTGAAGCAACTTAATAGCACTGTAGATGAGCAGAGGTCACGTGCATCTTGTACGGCTGTTCTGGATCAATAAGTTTTCAGCTTTACTGAGGCACCTTTTGATTATGTAAAATTTTCAGATTGCAACTGACAGGGGGTAAAATGACAGCTGCATAGCTCCATATAAGCATGAAAGTAAGTGACATTGATGGGGGTAGAACCTGGGACCTCTCATGCCAAAAATACTGGCCTGCCATGTTCAATACCCACCAGTACCTGGTACAATCATGTTAAAGCTCCATTATCCTAAATGTATTTTGCTCACCTTGTTATCTAGGTCATAAAATATATGTTCTTGTATCTTGAAGAAAGAGCTTCCATTATAATCCTTGCAATCATGATTGAATCCCATTCATCACATAACATAAATATTATTCATCTTCTGCTTCTTTTCATATTAGTATTGCTAATGGACTTTTACCAAACTTCTTACCATGTAAAACTTGTATAGAACAGGTGACTTCACAACAACAATTGCCTTACATGTAAACAAAACTCCTTCATATAAATCCATCATCAGTAAGGAATTAAGGCTCCTTGTCATATTGTTTGTTTCCAATCATCACTGAATTGGGGCCACATGTTGATTCATCATCACATAGCTTTTCCAGGTCAGAAATTGAAGGGAATAGGCATGTATAATGTAAAAGGTTAACTGCTCAATATATATCAAATTATGGTTACACATCCTAGTCTACCATGTGGATAACCTTTTCCCTTATGATGCAATAATTTCAAGTAACCTAACATGCTATTGCAGTGATATTAGTCACATAACACATCTATTCGCACTAATAGCATAACTGTCACACACATTTTGATAAGATTATCAAGAGAATACGTACTAAGATAGCACAGTAACACTCAAAAATTCACAGTAAAGACTTTTATAGAATATTATGAACAGAGATAAGAGGGGCAGTGATTAACTTTTCGGATTCCATTCTTGAAGCTTAGAGCTGAATATGAGGAACAATCTAAATAACCCTTCCTGGATGTGCTAGTTACCACATCTCCAACCAGCTTCCTAGTCTAATGTAAACAACATTCTCTGACAGGCATACTCATTAGGTACAACTTAGCTACAAAAGATACAATATCATAAGAAAAATGGCCATTGACATCTTGTTATATGATGGACTTGCTAATTGAAACAGCAACTTCAAAAATTAAAAGGGTTTCACCATTATCAGGAGAGAATACATTAAATTGGAGTCTACCATTCAACAGTTGGGGTGTGAGGGTGTGCCCTTGCCCTAATACAACCCTGGGAGACTACATGTTGCACTTTCTTTGCAGCACACACTGCTTTCAAACATTACGTTTTGTGATTGTTTATTAGGAATACATACTTGGTAATCACTCACCCTTCTACATGAGACACAGTTTATATGTGTTCAGAGCATGACATGGTTTTTAAGAAGGGCAAAGTTTACGATGAAGTATTTGTAGTTAATACACCAACATAATACCAATTGGTACACAGAAAGGCAAATTTAAATCATTCAGAATATCAATTACTGTAAAGAGTTCTTGGAAAAACTGGATAATTATTTTCAGTTGTCTGGAATTGTGGAAGATAGCAGAATTGCAGATATGCCTCTCCTAACAGAATGCTTTAAAATGTGGCAGAAAGATATGTTGATCCTTGCTATTTCATCAAGTTATAAATTTATATACCTCAAAAAGAATGGGTTTGTCTGTTACAATAAGACTCTCCAACACATCCTAATCATGTCCATTTTGTTTTGAGGTTATCAGATTAGTAAGTAGCCAGAATCTCGGTACTATGAATACTATAGTGGTTGCGATAACATGCAAACATTTAGAGTGGAACCTTGAACAATTATTTATCTGAAACAGCAAAACCAAATGCAACTGAGCTAACTGTATACCTTAAAAGCAAATAGGTTGATACCAACTAATTCAAAAGAATATTTCCAGATTGTTGTACTGAAAGAGAGGCAGGTCATAAGTACATGAATTACATCATAGAAAAGGATGCTTATTCACATTTTAAAGAAACAAAGAAATATGACACAGTTTGTAGGAAAAGAAGCCATACAGCAGAAGTAGCTTGCTCCCTATATATACCCCCTCTGAGTGGCTATACAAGGGAAGGAAATATGCAACTCTACTAATTTTTAAAATGCTCAAACGACTGTTATATTGAATTCATACATACCTTGAGTCTGGCTTCCTGTCAGTTACTGCCGGAGGGCGCAAATCAGCAGCTTCGGGTGGTTCTGGCGATCTCGAACTGAGAGGTCTTGGTGCATAGGTATTACCCTTTGGTGATACTGTGTTGCTTAAAGGTATATCAGTGAAGTCAGTATCATCCAGCTCAGTTGATGAAGTTTGTGATGGTACTCTTTTATTCTTTGACAAACTTCCTGACCTATATATATTAAGAGGTTCATCTGTTCCAACTTGTATATCCTTTAATGCTTCAACAACATTCTCATCAAATGACTCTCGACTGCCATTGCCATAGCAATTAACTGGAGAACTGTTATAGCTTTCCTCCCCCAAATCAGAGGACAAGTCCCCCTGGGATTCTTGTGGTGAATCGGCCCCCGCTAATTCCACTCTTTTCAGCTCTGTTTGCGCTGTGCTTACACTTGAGTCTGTAATACTAGATCCTTGGCCACTGTCGTTCCTTTTGTGCATTCTCATTTCGTAGTCTTCTTCGTCGCTATCAAGTTCTCCGTTCTCCTCCTTAGAAGAAACGACTACATTGGGGTACAAATTTCTTACTTTGCCTTTGTATATTAATTCCGAGTCAACGGATTCGTCTTCGTAGCTGTACGGGGAATTATCATCGAATTTACTTCTCAAACCTGGGCTCATCTCCTCATTGTACAGGAGAGTGGTGGAATCATCACTGCGGGACCTTTCTTCAGATTCTGGCGAAGCACAATCGCGACCCAAGGCATTACTTACTAAGCCTGTTTCACAACTCTCATCCATCTAGTGGTTCAACTATATCTGACATAAAACAATAGTCCTAAGTGATAATATAATGTCTTTGTATCAACTGCTATCATACTACTCGAATTGGATATTGTTAGGCAAACTCACGAAAAATGCTACGTCCAACCACTAGTTATGCTTCAAGCTGCTTAAGATATTTAAGTGAGTAAACAGAGAAATAACTACACTGTACGGATCAATATCTTCTCTTTTCTCCGACCAACTCCTCTGATTTCGTCTTGTTAACGGGCAGTAACCATTTGTGCAATAAGAAAACGGAAACTTGATCACAATCGACTACGATTGATCATCTGGGCTTACAATCCTTCCTCGATTTGCCCACGGCATAAGCTTCGGCAACAATGGTCGCAGCTGTGTTAAATTTGAAAAAACATGAAAATCCTTGCAATGGAATATACTGTCGTGTGGCAACACACTAAAAAAGCTCCACTGTAAATTCTCTGACGGGTATTTGAAGTTCGCTGGAATAAGTGGATTACAATCATTGAAAGTGATGCCTATTGTAGAAACCGCTCCATCAATTCCCCTACTCGTTACACCAACTACGGTAATTTCTGGTCCAGGAAGCTACTCAGATTGAAATGCACTCAATAAGTGATGTGCAGCTGAAAGAAAGGAGTAGATAGTTAAATTTCCCGGAGTACTTTGGAAGTTACTCTTCGTTTACAGTACTTAACACTCTCTCTCCCCGCCATGTTTGATGACGCGCAGATGATTACTGGTAGCAAGCGGATACTGGCAACCAGTGACAAGCCGAAATGCGATAAAAATGGGTCATGGGATTTATCGACATCATCTCCCGATATCGGAGTATCGGACGATTAGTTCATTACAACAGAGACAATAAACAGTCATTTATTTATCATCTTTGATTACACGGCAATTCATTCTTTAGAAAGCACCTATTGGAAAAAAAGGCAAGGGGTTTTAACTCGGTAACCTGAAATCTTTCAAGCAAAGTTTTCAGTGAATACACACGACACCATCCAGATCTATCTAGTTGTAACGATGACCACTGTGAAGTGTCAAGGTTTCCCTTGCGTAAAACTTAGAGATTCAGAGCATCTATTGTCAGAAACTATCCATACAAAGAAAACGCATTGTTTTGTTAAAAAGATCGGTCTAACACAATTCAAGAAAACAAAAGTTTTTACAAAAGTTTTTTTCTGAAAAAAGCTATTAACTGAAGGAGGCGTTTTGTAATGCGGAGGGCAAGTGATGACGTCAGAAAGCAAAAGTTGGAAATTGTAAGATTTGACTCCAGATATCTGAAGGTAATCCTGGAATAGGATGTTTCCCAAAATACTAGACCTGTTGTGTATATAGTGTTTAAACCACAGGCGTTTGAATTTCAAAAAGCTCTGCTCAAAACTGTTGAAATTCGTTGGTTCCTTACATAAGGATCCAGCATCAAATGATAAGGTTTTGTTAGAGAGCTTAAAAACCTTGAAATCTTATATCTCGGTGTTGCAAAAGGACATTACTCTCTATTTTGGCCATTGACGTTCTTGCTAATAGGGCAACATGAAAACTGAGTACAATCCAAACATTTTAAAAATCGTGACGTCACATTTTCTCTCCGCATTGGATCCAAAGCATTGTGCAGGAGGGTTACTACACACTGATACCAGAGGCTAATTTGTTTCTTTTCGCCTTCGTTGTGTCTCTTGATGTAAGAGGTCTTGCGCTAATGATAGGCAGTTTTGGAAGAGGAAGTGTATCCCCTGCAAAATAACGCCACACGATAGAGCACACGTTGCTACAAAATAGGCTTTTTCCTTTCTGACTTTATAGGGGGTGTTTCTTTCAACTTATGGTTGGTTATGGGTTGGTTGATTAGGATCGAACGTAAGATCCAACAGATGGACACTTAAATGCAATCATTAAAGGAGAGCATCTTTTATGCCATTATGATTGATGATACCACTTCTAGATACCGCACTTGAACGAGAGTGGTCTTGCCACCATGACAGATACAGGCCCGTGATAAGAGAAATTTTTTTGGAAGGAGGTGGGGGCGCAAATTTCTAAAAGTCGGAAAGATTGGTGAGATCCGGGAAGATAAGCCAAAATGTGAACCTTCATGGCCTCATAGCAATAGACTGAAAATGGAAACAAGCTCAGTTTAAGTACGAAATCTATTAAACTCTCTTTCAAAAGTTTAGATACAATTGCACTAAAAAAAGTTTGATCAGAAGTTTGGGGGCCTACCTTTCCATAGCTACCTCTTTGGCTTCAGAATAAAAATTATAAGATATTAAGTTGCTTTATGTTAGATTTTTTTTAAGGAATGAACTCGCTCGATCCGACAAGGTAAAGTATGTTATGAATAAGTCAGTATACCTATCAACAAATCCGGTGCTTTAGATTAGTCTCCCTCTTCCCAATAAGCGATGGAGACTCCGCAGTTAGCAGGTTTCTTACTGACATTGGTTGGCTAACTTTACATGGAGTTAAAAGGGTTTAAGATAAGTTGGAAGAATAAAATGGATATGTTTACAAAATAAAGATTGTCATTATAGTGATCTTTGGTTTAGAGCATGGCATTTAATAAAAAACAAAAGTGAAAAGGAATGAAGAGAGACGTGTTTTGATTTCAAAGTGTTCAACAAAAGATTCCTTTGTATGAGATGTGGTGGTGATATTGTATCTCTTACATACGCAATAACTTTAAGTAGGGATGAGGTATTTAAGAGTGGCAAATACACAGTCGAAGAACTTTCACGAGGGTTTATACTACATCAGAAAACGTTAGCATCTATATGTCCCCCAAATCCCTCGCGTTATACCGAACGACTATCAACATATGTTTATTCCTATCAGTTATAGATAAGCCAGATGACAATATGCTACAGTTTGTCTTCAAATAGCAAGTCCGAGTAGCTTTACTTCTATTGGTGCTTAAGTCCATCTTTCTCCGTTGTGTCGTCAAAAATAGTGTTTTATCTTTTGATTCTTAAACAGTAGAAGAGCCATGAAACGTCCCTCTGGTGTTCAGAGATATCCGGTGCAGTAATTCCAAGGTTTTCGTGCCAGAATCTTGTGCTAAATTACCTTTGCAAGTTTTCAGTTAAAAGTTCGAAGGATTTTCACCAAATGACGGTTATTCCATTCAACCAAAGTCATTTCCTGGTAATAAAGAAGCATAATCTTCTCCTTTAATGAAGTTCAACATTAAGCCTACAAGATCCTTTCGTTTGTTTGTATCATCAACAATATTTAGGATGCTACTTCCCGCTGCAGCAATACAACATAATCAGAAGATGCTAATGAATCGTGTTGGTGTAACGTACGTTTTTATAGCTTTGGGCTCTTCAATGGTTTTGATTACTGCTTTACTCGGAAAACTATTAGCTTCCACGTGGGCAACATAACCTGTGATCAAGCAACGTCTTGACAGAAAGCAAATCTTATTTCATTCTATACCAAATATCAATAGAGTAATTCCCGAGAAACAAAAATAGGCGCTTCGTCGACAAAGTGAATCAATGTTTTATGTCTTATCAATTTCTGTAGATCGTTCATCAAGAGGGAAAAAGATTGCTTGTACAGACCCATGCGGTACGCCGCGTGCAACATTACATTTTTGGAAAGAATATCTTATAAAACTATGCTGTAAGCAATGACTTAGGTATTGATAAAATAATTTCTGCTAATGCGGCAACGAGCCATATTGATCTGATTAGAGACATAAAAATGAAAATGCTTAACATCACTACCACTTTTGACCAGGCTTTTGCCACCACTCTCCATGGCGTAAAAAGTGGTTGTCGATAGAAACTAGAAAAGATGCGCAAATGTATTGCTTGCTTCTTAATTTAAGCAGAATTTTGCAAACAGGATTCTTCCAGGCGCTATGTGTGCTGCAATTTAAAATGCTAATGTGGATCCTGTCTCTACAATCGTTCCTCTAAGACTCATACGGGAATTCACTGTTGAATATTCTTGAAGTAAACAACAACTTTAAGATAGTGGTGAGGATTTTAACCGATACCTTTTGTGCCATACATTTTATGACGGTAAAAACCAACGGCAGGTAAAAATCTGATAAATAGAAGTTTGATGGACAATTTTCTTGTCTTTTATCCTATTGCTTTATCTGTTTTACTATTTTAATGTTGGAAACATTTTGTAAACATATTTCGACTCGCTGATGTTTTCCAGCCTTGGCATTATGAATTTGTAATACGAAATCTTACCTGTTGACACGGAAGATAAACTATTGTTTTAATACTTCACATTTAACTTTAATTTTCCCATATTAGTGTTGCTGTCCAACTTTATACTTTTGGAATCGTTAGCAAGCAAACTTAACAGTGTCCTTTTTGCTTTTCTCTGTTTCCTTTCAGTTACAAAGTAATGCTTATGTAAAGTTTCAGACCAAACGACTTTTTGGTTGGGCCTGCTAAAATGCTCTCTTTACGCTGAATGCTTGTATGTATTTACAGGGTCTTTGTCAATTCAGCAGGTTAAGGCACAAAATAGAGAAAATGTAGAAGAGAGAGACACTTCAACAATTTAAAAGATTTTCTTAAACGATATTTTCATCTAGTTTCAGGTTGGCAAACAAAACCTTGGCACAGCCTAAACAAAAAGCATTTGTTGATTTAGCCTCGTAATGGAAACGAAGTTAGTCTCGTTTGGTTGGTAAAATCTTGAAAACAAAACTTTAAGGGATGCAGTACTGTTACTAGTGTCACTATCTTTTCTCGCTTCCACGGCCCAGAAAATAAAAGTCGGATAAAATAAGTATATTATATTTCATTTATATGGAAAAATATGCAACATGTTTCTGTATTAAGTGAACGTGTTGTGGGTCTTCATTTTCTATTTATCTGGCATAATTTTGGCACTCGTTTTCTGGGTTTAATTAAGCTCACTTTGTAATTTCATTGCGTTCTCAAAGAATGCTTTTATCAGATCTTTTAAGTAGTCTTGTATCACTCTTCTGAGGACGCAGTCTAAACCCAGTGGTTATCCACCCCTTCGGAAATAAAGCAATCAATAGGCCACTTAGTATGGAGGCAATAACACTTAGAGCATGTAGAAGTCACACAGGTGCATTGAATAGTGCACTTTCAAAATCACTTCTTTGGATTATACAACCAGAAGAGTTTGCTCGGTTTCAAGATCACACTGTTCCTTGCCAAAAGATAGGGTCTCATGATATCACAGAACTCAAGTAATTTCAGGAAGTATCTGAGATACACATTCCATAGCAACATCGACGACAAATTTAGGTGTAACTTCGAACCACCCTAGCTTAGACATACCATTTCGGTACGGTTACGTTATCTTACGTTACGTTTGCAGTGGAGTAACCCGCAGAATAGTATTAGACTGACTCTACAGCAAAATATTTAGTACCGTAAAGACGGGGGTTTTGATTCAGCGAGTACCGCTACGTATTAACAGATTAAACAGAGCTGATCCCAAACTTGTTTGTTACATTCTTTTGAGGTAATTCGTATATTTCATATGTACATTAAGAAGCAACAGAGTGCCATTTACGAAAAATAAGACTAGTTTCGTCTTAACTGATGACTTGTTGTTCCCTTGAAATAAAAATATGTACCTATTGAGAACTTTTTATATTGTGAACCCTCGAGGGATGTGGTGCATATAAGAAATCGAGAGTTTTTAGGCAATACAACTACCTCTAAGTTCGTAACCTCACCTGCAAAAGAAATGTTTCATTTCTTAATCCTGCCATTTCTAAATCCTCCAAAGGGATGAAGTTTCTTCATTTTGCATCAGGGAATGCACTTTCAAATTTTCACACAAGGACACAAAGACTGTCTATTTGCTGTGGTATTGGGTATCGGCATTGGTACTGATATCGTCCAAAAGCCTAATATTGGCTCGGTCATAGTTCCAAATAAACTAGATATTGGTGGTAACAAAGATAGAAAAGCTCGTGCTATATACCTTTGCAATTGGTTTACCTTGCACGAATATTGGTCCTGGTTTAAATTCACCATACTCCCTCACACAATGCCGTTCTTTACCCAAGCAGCCGTGTATGAATGCCCTCGTAATTTCTGCAAAGAAATTCCATGCTTTTGAGTCGGCAAAATTCAAGTCATATGGAAGAATTTTGTAGATTTTTTTAAATTC
Source organism: Carybdea cf. marsupialis auct. non (Linnaeus, 1758) (assembly GCA_010016065.2). NCBI lineage: Eukaryota > Metazoa > Cnidaria > Cubozoa > Carybdeida > Carybdeidae > Carybdea > Carybdea cf. marsupialis auct. non (Linnaeus, 1758). Next base: position 10,747 of record JAAAKL020009894.1, read on the forward strand.
GGGCTGACTGCTATTTCTTTTGTTTTATTTATTCAAAGGACCTGATAAGTCGGGAAGCTACTATGTCGTTTTGGAGTGAAGGTGTTAGGACATTAAAAAGAAATGAGGAGGGTCCGAGATTAGAGTACATCCAGTTCTTGTCTCGCAAAAAAGTAACTCAAGGTTCTTCCCTGTTGTCATCTCAAATCTGTTTGATGAAAGCTGCCAATCGATTAATGTCTTCGCGCCTGGCGACAAAACTGCCAATCTTTCCTTCAATCGCCAGGAGTTGCATCACAATGAAATAGCCCCAAATAATAGCCCTAGTAGAATAAAAGAATCTCAAGATCCGCTGTTTTAACCTCATGGCAGTGGTTTTCCTACATCTATCAATAAGGAGAACTTAAAAACTTTTAACGTAAAATGTTCCTCATGTTTAACTTTTTCTTTAACTATTTATAAAATTTGTTTAACAGGATCACACAGTGTACGACTAAAGAAAATGAGCGTTACTATTTTGTGACACTGTACTTGTTGAGAATCGCAAGCTTTGCTCAACAGGTTCTAGTTATGATATTACACGTGATCGTTGAAGTAATCTTGTCATTGGTTTATTTGTAGACAATACTTTTGCGTCGTTGTAAATTTACATCTTGTACATTTTCTTGTCAAGCTTAAGTTATTCTTAGTAGTTCGTGTTTACATTTAGATAACGTCTGCATAGTATTTAGTGTAATTTAGAGTACAATTATTCAAGATACTGAACTATTGGATGGCTTGGTATTTCTCAGCTTTGGACTTGGTATTTCTCAGCTTTTAACACACAGGTCTGAAGTAAAATTCAAAAAGTTAACGTACAGATTTTATTACTTTAATATACTTATTCAAAGGTTTATAATTTAACGGCACTTCCTTGCTACATATGTAAGAATAGCTTACGTAAGGTAATTGCTACTGTTGCCCATAAGATGGGAGGTCTCGATCATTGATTTTGCATAGCAGACTGATTTAGACTACATCAATCTTAGAATAATGGTTGCAAGGAGAACATCAATGGTACGGGATGTCTACCCTTGATACTGAGAAAAAATTCTCTCACTAAAGGTTAATTGGTGGAACTTGAGCGTACTCTTTCCTAAATAGCTTGATTGGGGTTACAAGAGGGAATAGAAACGTCCTTTTCATTTACGTCGAAAAAAGATCCGTTGGAATTTTTGTGATGTACCTTTCAAAAGAAGATCTTTTCATCGAATCAAGACTGCCGTGTTCTTAAAAAAATGGAAATAAGTTGGTACAATATTTGGATGCTATATTGTATTCAGCCTGTCAATTTAGTGCTACTTATCACAGTATGGGACGTTAAACTGCAACGACTAGTCCAATGTTTTCGCTATTCCCATACTTTGTCATCTTACAGTACCCTCGTACAGTACCATGAAAGTACACAGATCATTTAAGTCAGTCCTCAGAAAAAAGATCTCCCTTAAACGGACGTCCAGTGTGATTCCTGGAATGATGTTAAATGTCACATTTGGCTTCATAACTTTCTAATATAAAGATGACGGAGTGATGAAGGAAGATCAGTGCAGCGAGTTCAGTTTGAAGAAGTATCTCTTCTCTCCCAGCTGTGCAAGAAGTGGGAACTGAGCTAATGACAGACGGGTTTATCAAGCCAGACGTAACAGGTAGAGTCGAGTACAAGGTAAAGACGTCACAACTTCTATTACGTACCAGAAATAGTGTTTTATTTAATGCATACATAATCAACCTCTCAGATTAGTGATAGCGTTTCCTTATCAAAATCCGTATAAGGTACACTGAGCAGTGATTACAGTTTATATTTTACCCTTGGCGTTTTCCTCACTTTCGTCAAGCCATGACACACGGTTAGATTCTGTGAACGTGGTATCCACTTTGCGTATTTCCACCTTGCGTATTTAACACACGGTGTTTCTTGTCACTTGAACAAAGGAGAACCTTCTGCCGGCAAAAAGATCTCTTTCAGAAGCTTTCTGGAGCAACGCTCCACCTTTGATTGACATTGCATCATTCTGTCTTTCTCTTTTCTTTCTAACAACCATCGTTCGAACAAAACGGTAAGTAGTTTCAAAAAGTTTCATTTACATATCTTTGAACCAATTTGTTTTATCGCAAATGACAGCCGTACGATATAGTACAATAAAGGCACGACAATTTTCTGACAGCAGGAAAACCGATCACTAACCTCAACAAAAACAACTAGTCTGTGGCCTTGCCTGAAAATAAGATCACGGTAGATAATATATAAAAAGGATTCATTGAAATTGTGTTTCTGTTATTCTGCTCGTGTTATTCTAGAAAAACAGATACAGCTGTGAAAAATAATTCAGTATTCAAGAGGTAAAGATGAAAGCAGAGGAAATCTGCAGGGCGGCATTGACGGAATATATCTGGACCAGGTGCGTCTTTCGTTGTAAGCTTGTAAATTTAGATCCGTGTCTTGCATAGTGAAAGGCGTCGAGAAGGAAGCCGCACTTTCTGGTCTTGTTGAGGGTGTGTCTTGTCCCAACCTCAAACGAAAACAAGCGTCAGTTGAAAAATATGGAATATTATTGCATGAGCAGAATGAAAACGGCCAATCGATCTGTCCAACCCTTTTTAAAATTCAAAATTTGTAACTCTTGACGCTGTCTCTGTCTCTGTCTCCATCTTTATCTCTATTTCTATCTCTATTTATATCTGTATCTACATCTACATCTGTATCTGTATCTGTAATTGTATTTATACGTAAGTTTGCTTTAGCTTCGGCAGTGCCAAGCCATTCCAGCAGTAAGGGTGAAAATGATTCGGGATTTATCGTTGTTCGAAAATTATCGGTGTTAGTAATTTGATATACAGGAATACATCACTAAAAAGAAGAGAAGATCAAGCTCCAAACCTTACCAATGACCAGGTCAGTCACCAGGGTAGTGAAGATTGGGGGGACGTTCATTAAAAAGGGAGCGAGAATATCTGAAAGCGGTTTTTGCCTCTTCGATTAAGGCTCTTAATTGGTATATATGGAGGAAAATGATGACGGTGCTAATAAAAAGTTCATATTACGTCCCATTTGGCGCCAGTAGTCTCAAATTAAATCTATGATAAATTGTTTTAAAAGATTTTATCGTTTTATCCTTAAAAAAATAACAGTAAGCGGAGTTAAAATCTGGAATACATCTTAACTAAACTTGGTTGTTATTGCCTAGTTCACAATATCATAAATTAAATTAAAATAACAAGGTCCCCCTCGACCCAATATTACATGACCACTATATCCGTACGATGATTTAGTTGAAAGCTGGCAGTACAACTATATCAAAGTTTTAGATTCCTTTTTAACGTGGCACAAGTTCCACAAAGAATTTGCTGGGGTTAAGATACTTGGCGTGTGTAGGCATGTATGACAACATCACTAAGTCTTCTTTTCTTCTGTGTATCATTGACCGACAGCAAATCTTTCTTGGGCGTGGAAAACGAGGCTTCGCACGCTGTAGAACTTGTCAGAAAAGTCAGCGGCCCGCCATGTATAGTATAAATAACTGGAAAGCCATGAAGGAAGGGCTAAATACAAGCAATGACTTCCTCTAAATTACAAGTTTGCTTTCCTATACGTTCTTTAAAGAGGAAGCACTTAGCAACATCACATTCGTTTGTAACTTCACCAGATTTTGTGTCAATGCAAAGTAGCGAACCAAGCAAAGCAATTACTTAGCTTTCGAGGACGTGCTCAATTTATAAGCATGTCATATCATATACATCAGGGTTGGCAAAATCAGTGATTTTTTTAAAAAAATCAAAAAAATCAAATTTTTTTTGATTTAAATCAGATTTTTTTGATTTAAATCGATTTTTTTTCCAAAATTCATAAATTCACGATTCAGATTTTTTGTTTCTGAGCCTTTCAATTCTTAAACACTGTAAATGATACACCAGGTTGACCATGTTTCATGGAGTACAATACTGATACATTTTTTCTACTACATAACAGCATGTGTCTCTTTTGTTTCTTGGTTGACTGCTA